>DWTU01003271.1:0-10574 GCA_018251515.1 Cecropterus confusis
GATCCCCGGCCAGACAGACATCTGAATGATGAGTTTAGATTTATGTTCTGGGTCTGGGTGTTTGTGTATTTGTCTTTGTGTGTCCATGGCACCTACGACACACGAAAAAACCTAGTGTGAGGCTATGAGTGAAGAAAGCGTTTTATAACAACAGTGTTATGCGCTGTTGTGTTCTGGTATAAAGGGTGTTGTTAGGAAATATACTTTACCGAGGCATTCCATCTTAGTCCTCAGGGATAGCAACGCAACTGTGGCTAACGTTAGGTAAGACATTACTCTTACCTAGGGTTGATTTTGGTATTACAATATAGAAATTTTGAATGTATGTTTCATTGCATTACGTATTGTGGAACGCAGGTGAGTGTCGTTAGAGTGAGAAGTTGATTTTCTATACATCCATCCTCAATGCTTGTTTAAACTAAGCCCATACAGAGCCTATTTTAAACAAGCATGGAGAAGTAACATAATATACAACCCTTTGAACATTATTGATGATAATGTTCAAGATCCCATAATATTGACCTCATTAGGTACTAACCAAAAATAACAACATTCCTATTTTAAGTAAATAACATTTTTATATCTACAATGCTGCACTATGATTTTTTATGTCATGGGTTTTATCGGCATATACGAAACCCAAATAGAAACCCTCAATTTATTAATTTTACTAGCCTTCACGAGTATTGAATCCGGAACTCTTAGCGTGTCAGATTAGCATGGTGGACGATGCATCGCACTTGTTTTATAAGAAACGAGTATGAAGTCCACCTGATGGCAAGTTATAAAATCTATCAAGAACAGAGTGTTATCTTCAAGCGTTTCAAATATTAGTTATTACACCTGACGACTAAGGTCGCCTAGTAAGTAATGGGTAATAATGTAATCTGTTAAGGGAGCAGAAGTCGCATTTTAAATGCATCAGTGTATTGATAATTTGGGAAGATCGTTGGGATCTTTTCGTGATATAAGATTATTATTATTATTATTAAAACATTGTATTGTTATAACGCCGGGTGTAAATCCGTAGCGGATGCTGACCGCTGCACTAGGGGTTGGAGTCACCCTGCCACCCCTATCTATGGAACTGGTTTGTCAAGTTGCAGCAAGTACAATCATTTACATAAATTCCTGGGCGTAAAGAGAATTTAATAAATTTCATGAAATATTAAAAGTCACTCATTTTATAGTAGAAACTTAAGGAAGAAATAAGTCTAAACTGAACAAACCTTAATGATATAAACATTGTAGTAAAAATTAATGTACATAAACTGATCAGTAAGATGTTGTGTAGATAAATAATTGAAAATGTCATTTAATTCTTGTTGTTTGCAAACTACGAAGCTTTCTATTAAAAATGTAAAATTAAATGTAAAAAATGAATAAAAAATAACTTTCACTTTTTACAATGCATAAATCAATGCATTGTTGGTGAGGCTGGGTGCGGATGGATGACCGGTGTCGAGGGGTTGCAGCCACCCCTGATTGCAAAACAGGTTTCAAGCTTAACTGCAAGTACACTTATTAACATAAATTCCACAACACGTGACACTTGTAATTTTATATTTGAATATTTTTTATAAAGAAAAATCTTTTTCCAGGTTTTAAAAGAAGCATATCTGTAACTCTTTTTCAAAAGGACAGAAGTCATATCTGATGTTCACTTCAAACGCTGTGTCTTGGTGCTCTGACCCGGGACCCTGTATGTGGCAGTTCAGTTTAATGAATAAAAGTATTGAAAAAATGACATAGTTGTTTTAAATTTCAGAGTTTTCTTGTATTATTATTGAACGCATTGCAGGTCATTGTGAATGGATAAGTAGACATATTTTTTTGTTCCTTACTCACGAAATTTTACGCTAAATGTGGAATCGCCAAGAAGCAGCCCAGTCCTGTGATATGTAACTTCACGTGCATATACGTTACTATGCAAAAAGCGCATGCAACATTGTATCAAGATAACGCAAAGCAGGTATTTATTCTGTCTGACAATTGTAATTAGCTTTTTTATTCCGCACTAAGCTTTGACCGCGGCTATGTTTGCATTTCCGTTCACTGATAAGCTGTTTAACATATCACGATATTAAACAAACAAATTTATTTATGGAGCTTCCATTTTTTATTGTTTTATAAAATGGTAAATGAACACGCAGATGGTATTTTGATAAGTATTATAAGTAATGAGCACTTTTATTGATTTAATATTTTATAGCTGTTAGTCAATAATAATTACCTAAATGTACAAATATATATTCTAGATTGGTAGTAATTTTAAATATAGTTTATACATATAGTTAGTAATTTTGCTCGGTATATGTAAGCAATAATTGCGTGCTGATTGGGTTAGTCTTGACGATAGTTGGCTTACGCTACATAGTGTAGTCAGTAATAAGGGTATTAACACTGCGCCTTTACATGAGACCTATTGGACTGAAAGATAACCTTAAAGTATATGTAATATTTCTGCACTTCAACGTGACTTCTGCTTCTTTCAACACACTCGTAAGAATATACAAACAAACGCAGGAATTATACCGTTATATATAACATGCAGTTTGCTCTGGGAGGTGAGAGGCAAAATATGTTACGAGAGCTTTAAGAACGTATCTCAGACAGGACTATATTACGATTTGCACACTAATTTCAAGGGAATAATGTTTTAATGTTACAGTAACGCCGTATGGCTAACTTATTTCCGCAACAGTATCTAATGGTTACGAAATAAACGCAACACTTCATATTGAAATTACATCCCATATGATAATACGGATATAATTTTGCATGGTGTCTAAGTATCTACTGGCAAAAAATAACGTTGAAGCAAGTATTAGAAAAAATGCATAGAAATCACTTGATTACCATTTCGCTATTATTATGTACGGATATAGATATCGAAGCGGTACACTTTTTGTCGGAAGAGGTTGGTTGGTTTTCCAATATGGAGATGTTGTTCACTTGGTTCGTTTGCAAAATGTTTTTTCCAACCACGGAACAAGCGTCAAAGCTGTCAGGCACTTGCGGTTTTTTATACAGACACCGTTGTTTTATTGCGCGCTTTTATAGATTTTACACATTCAAGGCATACTTATATATCTATTGTACATGCCTTAATCGTTCATTCAAATATGTACAACGCCGTCTAATTAGCACATTAAAGAAAGAAAAGCGAGAACTAAACTTAATTAATAAAACTTTTTAATAATGACAGATATTCTTTTAATTATGTATTGATTGCTTTATTTGTATTAAAGAAGGTAACATATAATAAATACATATTTTTTCTATTCGATTTTTTTTGTTATTTTTATTATTTATTTCCACTAAGGTATTTTATAAGTTTGTTGACCTGTCTATATTGATCACCTTTTTATGTGAACGAACGAAAATATTCTATGTCAATTCAAGAAAAAACCTAAGTAACAAAGGAACTATAAAATAGCAATAAAATGTAGTGAGGTTAAAGGCCCAATTAAAGGGACGCAACAAGTTTACGACGCCGACTGTACTGGCCCTGCGTTCGTTAATTGAAGGGCTCACTGTACTATAATGTAATAGTATTTTAATAATAAACGAAATCGAAGACTTAAATTGGGTATTAAACTAGATGAATAATTAATAAGGCTTCAAAAGTTATTTAGAAGTGAAGTTATTTTTTTTATTTTTTTAACACCTAATTTTTAACAAGTATCTGACTTAGTTATCACTAATCAAACATAGAAATTAAATAAATAAATAATATTGGTTTAGTGCATACAAGCATCACCGCCTCGCCTACTTCTGGCTAATAACAGCAGGGTGAAGCGTTGCTGCGTTGATCTGAAGAGTGTGGTAAGGGACATACATATCCGAGGCTTGATGATTGATCTTATCAGGGTTGATTACAAGTGTCCATGGGCGGCAGTTACGATTTAGCATCAGGTGGACGGCATGCTCGGTGTCGGTGTCTACCACAAGTATGGATCAACGGAGGTACCACTGTCACGCCAACATTTCGTTCGTTTCTGTGAAAGGAATGGTTGCCGGCTCACTTATATATGAGGTGATCTTAGTCCTTGTGAGTAGCACGCATGTTTGATCGACTTCAGATAGAATTACAGATTTCTATGAGCGGTAGTAACCACTTACCATCAGGTGTACTGCATACTCGTTCGCTACTTCAATATGATAAAAAAATCTAAAAACGAAAAAAGTAGACGAAGTCAAAAGCAAGTGTAACATAAAATTACAAAAGCACGAGTAGAAGATTTTCTTAAGAGTGTATCTGAAACAAATTAGTTAATATTACGAGGGCGTGCATCGCATCGCGTATCATTAATCAGGAGCCGCTCGTCGCCTTTGTTTTACATAAACTGTGCGCTCGAATGAGATGTTTGCCGATTACTAATCATTCTCAAAATATCTCATGTACAAATAATGCTGTATTATTGTTTTCTCCATGTGATTACCATACATAATTTGTGCATTTCATGTTAAAAGGACATTACTTATGCTATAATGGACGTTGTCATCAGTTCGAAATCGGAGACATTTTATATTATTTCATTGCAGATTAATTACTCTCTGAAAACTAAGCTGAAACGTCTTATGTGACTTACAAAAATATATAACACTATGCACTGCAGCGCTACGCTCTTTTTGTTTTATGAAATTTAAACTAAATTCAATAAGAAATCGCATGCAGTCTACTTATACGACACTCCCGTGGGTGTCGTAAGAGGCGACTGAGAGACAAAATTCTGGAAATAGACAGCTGCATCTTTCTGTATAAGAACACCATGACTATTACCCTTCTTAGGCGAGGCCTATGTCCAGCAGAAGACTTCAGAGGGCTGAAAGATAGATAATGCAGCCCAACTGGTATGTCACTGTCGCCCATAGGTTGAGGACTTAAGATAATTAAATGCCAGATATTGAATCAATATATACCTACGTAAGATCTCATCGTATGTAATATATGCATATATACATTTTTTTCGTAAGAAGGTCCGCGGCCTTTTACGGAAACTTCGGTCCCATTGCAAAGCGAACTTTAATAGGGTCATATCGTAGCTAAGGGTTCTTGCCCTTTAGTTGAAAATTATAGATTGCGGACCTTATTATACAACAATGTATAAAATGACCTAACAGTTTCCGCTAGTATATAGTTGGCTTATTTTGCTATAAAGAATCCTATTTCATTCCTTTTATTTATGTTGTTTTATATCTGTGTCAAAAAATAAGATGTTTGAATATATAAAAAAAAGAAACGTAATAAGTTTTTAAATAGAAGCATCGTCAGTGAACATAAAATTTAGAACAGAAATCTAAAATCATTATTAATATCACCTGGCCGAGGATCGAAGCAAATTCTTCAGGTTCTTACTCTCAACAGTTATATACAATATATATCATCACGTTCAGTTTAATCCAATGCAAGATATGCTTTAAAACATTGAGCGGAGTTGTGCTTATTTATTTTATCTGAGTTCGAATTAAAAAAACTGATCAGTAGTAAGTCTGGCATCTAGTAGGTAAAATCTGCCCACATCGAGCTGAACCCCGGATTTTATGTAAAATACGAGTGAGTTGCACAACGTGAGGCGTAGAAAGTAGTTCGATATCTAGGCCTATGAGTTTGATTGAGATTGTTAGAAATTCAGTAGGTACTAATTAAGATTTTTTACTCTACAAACTTTTTCTATATGATAAAACGTACTTATGGTGGGGATTACATTCAGTTCTTGTAAATCATTTTCTATACAGCTCCTTCATAGATCTTGGTGTCAATTACATAAGTAATTGATGTAAATTTATTAGTTATTAGTTGATAATTTATAAATTACCGTTACGAATATTGAATTATTCATTTTGATTATATAGATGATATGATCTACAATGAACAACTTAATTAATGTAATGGCTATGTTTACTATTTCTCTACTTATATGTGGGTTATAAAAAGATGCTGCAGGATGTTTGTGTGAAAACTTTCTATTTTATAATATGAAAATATTGATAGGTGCATGCTGTCCATCTGACGGTATGGTGGAGCCTACTGGCGCCCACAGAGAGGGCAATTAAAATTTAGACTTAAGTGGCAGTAAGTTAGCGCGGGGAGGGGATGGCAGAAGAAACCATCCGGTCCCGGCACGTTGTGTAGGGTGTCAACATTTCCTTTTTCGCAATATATAACCGATATATGTAACCATTTTTTTGGTCGTCAATTACGATTTTCTGTCTTTTTTTTAATTCAACTTCGATCCCGGGGAAGGAAACCTTCGTACGTCACTAAGATCTGGACATTCATCTCTCCTAACTGTGTTAGACCTTGCTTAACTTAAGATAATACGACAATACGTAGATAAAAGTGATAACGGCAGTATATCCTATTGGTTTCTGGCCTCAGTACATCTGTTAAACACATTAGAGGGAGGTACCAGCAGCTCTCTCGTAGGAGCCTTGAGCGTTGCGAGCCGATCACGCAGGATCGCCAATTACCGCCGGTCAAGGCGGAGCGGAGCTACCCCCGTCACGCAATGACACGTTCTATTGCGATACTGCTATCTCGCGAGTACCAAGCTGTTAAGTTTAGTTCACTAAAAGGAAAATAGGAACTGTTACCTAAGATAATGGAGAGAAATTTGTATAATTTAGGACAACGGATCTGTATGTTAATTTATTTTAATTCATTTTGAGTATCCACTTTAGGAGACGTCGCCAAAAATTTACATAACATTAATGACAATTTATCTTAATTTAGAGGTTCAGCATGTTAAGTATATCTGATACTGCCTGTCCCGACAAATCGCAGCTTTAGACATATTTTAAAAGGGTAATAGTTTTATGTGTACTTTCACCCTGTAAGAAAAGAAAGCATGTTGCTTTTTTATCTTACAATATCTATTCATCGGGTTAAGCAATTTTTGTATCAAAATAAAATATTATATAACATGACTTTATTGAGGCACTTAGTCGAAATTTTCAAGGATATTTAAACTTGTATGGCGGATGTACGGTTAAAACAATTTTGTTTGCATCCTAAACAAACAGTAGCCGTGACGTCATAGCAACGCAAGCGATTAAGACTTAAACATGATGAATAGTGCGTCGATTCGAATCCGGACAAAGTGCTCTTGATCAGCGTAAAATTCCGGCTCATGGCGGCGGCGGATGAAAAATGATTATAAACCGAAATCGCTCAAAATCCACGAAGACACGGCGCGTTACGCGGCTTTGTTCGCTTGTCGGGCCGCGTGATTTATCGTCGCCGCGGGAATCGAACGCCATGCAAAATGTTGCGTCACCGCCCTGTAGACGCTACGCTTCCTACTGTACTACGAAAAGCCACAGTCTAAATACATTTCTATGCACGATTTATACGTACTGCGAATTAAAAAAAAAAATGTGTGAGACTTGCTGAGCTATGATCGATAGAGTATTCGAATCGGTTATAATGCACAAGTGTAATAAATCGGACGAATGAGATGTCATTCTGATTCGATACGTATCGGCCGCGTGGGGGACTTAATGTTCAGATTCACCATTGATTAAGTACAGCTATTTAGCTCGCTGGGATTAAGTATTTTTGTATTAAGTAATATAATGGTTGCGGTCTACTTACGTAGCATTGAGAAGGAAGTCCAAAGGGCTCGATGGTAGGCTCTCTGATAGACATTTACTTGAAATATTTCAAAAGAGGTCGTCAGTTGTAATGACATTTATTTTTCAGCGGCTTGGAATTGACAAATCTTATCTTATTGGTAACATTTTTTGTTTTGTCAAAGTTATAAAAATAATTATCTTTTACGGATAAGATTTATAGTACAGGAGTTAGAAATCTGTAGATATGAATTTTGAAAATGCTAACAAAATTGCATTTAAATTAAATATCGCACTAATCTTTTGGTATATGTGTACTATTTTTTTAATGTTGTTTCTATGCGGTTTTATATTGTAGGAGAAGAACGGCAGAATATTATACGATAGGCTTAGACGATTGTCACTTTAAGGTAACTACACTTCTGTGATTGATCAAGCATGACATTTTATGTCACAGTTGTCTGCAGTCTCCAGGCGGTAGCGACCACATAGCCTCCAGCGACGTGCTCGGCCGCCACTATTACATAAAGTTTTACATTGGAGCACCATATCCCACACTCCCTGTGTCAGCAGTGGCTCAATGGACAAGGCACAATGGTCCGCTCCGCGCCGTGGCGAATGTACTCTTGCGTGTGGCGTGTTTCCATTGCACTAACACTATTTATCGTATTGCGTTACTTGACACGAACCCCGTAGACCAAGTGCGAAATAGTAACTACCAACATCTGCCTGTGCTTATTAACTTTATGCCGAAATTTGTGCCATTTAAAATGTGTGTTCGTAGGTATAACTGTATAACTGGTAATAAAATAAACTCTTTATCATTTATTTCGGAAATAGAAATACATCTTTTAAGTTTGAACTTATCATTATTCTATATAATAACGAGATATCCGTAAAATAAAATAAAACGTGAAATACGTTATGTAAAAAATACGGTTTTCGCTATGTTGTGTATTACGTATTTTTACATGTGATGGGTAATCGCGATATTAGGTTTTCTGATTTATTTTTACCGATATACTGCACAGAAGCATTCGTAGAATCGACCTGGATAGATGCCGTATGTAATCCAACCATGGAAACAATCCCGTACACCGCGTCAGCTCACACGTAAGCTGCCGGAGCGGCCGAGGATAATGAATACAAATACACGGCTATTTAACTTGCCGCAAGATGAAGTGAATATTAATAAACTTTTCGCTTCGGATCTTTATTTTAAGGTTCAGAGCTGGGCAATGGCTTACATGCCGCCGGTACTAGCTAACCCTTTGGTAGAATACGACTATAAACTATGTAATTTTTGATGTTAGTACATAAAGTCATTGGGACCAATGTATACTAATTCTAATAGGTACTTTATAATCATGTCTAAAATCACTACTAATTAATTATCAATTTGTTTCATAAGTGTTGTGAAACTTGCCAAAATTTTGTGTCTCCCATGTTTCAAAGAAGATGAAATAAACGTCAAAATATATACAAAGTAACATGTTAATTGCTTTCATTGATCAAAAACTTCTTAGTGTTCTTAGTGTGAACACAAAATTTATTTTAAAAAACTGTTGTGCAAATTTCCATGCTTCTATACCCATATGTTCTATAGGTTTAAATTGTCGGTTATATGTCAGTCAGTATAAGAGTTAATTTAAGTACATACCTACTTTGAAGGAAGCAGTAAAAAAAGTTCTCAAAGGCGTGAAGTTTATTCTTTTGAATTTGGCCAGCGTTGCAAACTATGGTCTGAAAATCCTCATTCTGAGAGGAGACCTATTCCTACCAATGGCTTGAATACATGCTTGACAAGAGAGTAAAAAAATATTAAGTATAAAGCAAGTCTGAGTGTGTACATATTTTTATCAAGGTTCTGGTGACATAAAACTAGTTCTAAGTATTAAAATTTACGCGTTATTATAGCAACTAATAAAAGTAACTTATCCTAAAGACGGAAGTAATAGATAAATAGGAACACCATTATTACACAATCTCCTACCAGAAGTGTAAGGCTGACCACTCGTCAAACTCACGCAACTTAGTTTCATGCAAATACAAGATACTATTTGTGACACTTTAGCCTTGTCGATACGTTCTATTACTCGCGATTAAGTTAGATTTAATGTATTATGCTAATTATGTTTATTATTACATTGAGTGCTTTAAGTTATATATAGAGAAAGTGAATTTATATCAATTTTGATAAATTTAATGTAGGTTCATCAGTTTAAAGCTGTTCTAAGCCATTGATCAAAAAATAATTCACTTTTTTACTGTGGTTTGTATTGTGGGTCTTGTGTAGCATAACTTTTCTCTATTCGCGTGGATGTCGTCGGAAGTGACTAAGGGACAAAGTCTAGTAGTCGGGCAGTAGCCTCCTTTGTAACATCAACATCTACTGCGGTCATCAATTTGCATGCCAGGCTTGAAGATTCAGTAAGAACATTTATGTTACGTTACATTTAATTACATATTATATAATCCTGGGCTGAAATAATCTGGTTGCATGTAGACCCATCCTACGCTACGCAACGCAGCACATTCAATACAATCGATACTCTGTTACTTGCCTTCCATCGAAATAGAGCATACCTTACCATCTTTTGTCACACAAGTGACAAAGCTTGGTGTTAGGCCCCGCTCACGCGCTACCCGGCGACGGCGCGGCGGCAGCGCGGCGGGCGGCGGGCGGCCGCGCGTGACCCGCATGTAGACTAGCGACTGTTGTTTGTTTATTGTTAGGGATGCTCAGACGTCCGCCTGCCCACCAAACGGAGACAATGACCCTTCAACACCAACATCCTTTAACGTTACCGATTGACTATATACATATGTATGAAGCCCAATGATAACTTAAAAAGTGGTTATGATAGTTTCGCTTTTGCTCGTATGTAAAAATAAGTAATGTTAATGTTAATAAGTACACCACTTTTGTGATTTACATTAATTGTGTATAATATGAAGGTCGTGTTACGAGAAAATTTGTGGGAAGTAACCAAAGA
>DWTU01003272.1:0-10573 GCA_018251515.1 Cecropterus confusis
AAATGGATAATTTTTTAACACGGATATCCGATAGTTTCGGTCACGGTTACGGAGCTCCATAACATCCCTACTCTGGAAGGTTTGGAGTGGTTCGTGTCCAGGTCCGTATTATCGTAAAGTTAAAAAACTGATAATTTATTTTGCTTACATTCTATATGAACCGTTTTTAAAAGTAGTTGCGGCCTATGATTGCTAGACAAAGTATTTACGTCATGTTCATTAGATATCATTGTTTTGTCATATAGGATTACTTACGTGAGGAGTTACCAGTTGCAGTGGAGCTGTGACTGGTGGTGGAGGCGGTGGTGGCGGGCACCCATTGCGGGGACTTGCACGCGGAGCACGCCACCATGCGCCCTTGAGCGCGATCTGTCACGTCAGGCGCAGGTGTTGCACGCTTCTTGCCCTGTTTTGTAAGTTGTTAATGCAAGTATATAATATTATCCTTGATAATTCTAAATTTGTGCTTTATATCACGAGCTTAAAAAACGAGGACGTGGAGCGTAAAATTATAAATTTATAAATTTGCCTCACTGGAAAACATTAAAAAGCACATTATAGGTATAAGGACAGCTTATATATGCCAGTTGTCTCACTTTTATTAAAAATTCATGTGTGTAAAATTTTGCAAAATACATTTTCATATCAGCACCAGGTTTTTAAAGTATGCTTCTATCATAGTGAAGTTTTAAAAAAATATTTTTATGCGACAGAAATATTCCATAATAATTTTATCTCATCAAATTGCGTCAAATTAAAGAAACAAACAGGATGCCATACAGATATGTTGATGTATAGAACTTTTATCTATATAAAGTTCTGTAATATATTAGAGTTATGCGAGGTAATGCACAGATGCATTATAACTTCTAGGGCGTAACTTTAAAAACCTTGGTGGAGGTGTAATTAAAAAAATACAATTTAATGCGCTAAATTGCGCATTAAATTGTATTATTTTTGCTTTAAGTATAATATTCATATTATTATAGTATCAAATATTGATAGAAACTTACATGAGTGTCATAAAATATAGAAGGAATTCGATCATTGCGTCCCGGGTCGCAGGTGCAGTGAGCTTGGGTAGGCCGCGGAGTAGAATGTATCATCCTATCACCGTCTAAGAATGTTTGTGAATCGTCGTCAACTATCTCTGTGCGGATGCTCCTCGAATCAAAAATTCCCTCATCTTGAGACCATGATTGCGCTATCCGATCCCTATATCGTTCGCTTGGGAAATCATTATATGACATCTGTCTCCTTATACCTCGGCAACGGCTACGATTATCTAACGTTGAAAATTTCATCACCTGTCGCGGCGGAGAGCTCCTCGACAAAACTTCGTCACTATTTTCAAATATCCTCATTTTTTGTGATGAATTTCTGCTCGTATCAGCATTCATGTTACAGTTCCCAATCCTGTCAAAGCACTGATCAACGTTTGATGAAAAGTTTGCATATGTTGTTACATTGTCCTTTAAGTCGTCTTTACTTTGTACAGTTGAAGATGAGAAAATACAACTTTGGCTATCGACTTTGCGCTGTGACTTATCTACTAGCGACAGCATCGACAGTTTCTTGAGAGAACTTGTAGAGCCGGCTGTTATCTCTGCTAGTTGGACTGCGTTTTGATGTTTCTTGGAAATTGCTTCGCCGCCGATCTTTTTTAAATTGCACAACTTCTTTTTAATCTTTTGAACTAAAGTGTTTGTGTGGTCGTAAGCTATTAGCTGTTTCGAAATGTAACTCGATACGCCAATTGTTTTACTTTTATTGTGTCTTCTGTCTAGACTGCGATGTGATCCGATAGCAAGATTACTTCGTATCGTATCGCGTTTCATTCTTTCTAAATCATAAATATTTAGTGTATGGCCCCTTGGCTTCGGAAGATCTCTATGGCAGTTTAAATAGTTGTTTTGTTGAACGTTACAATTACACACTAAATCAAAATCATGATCTGATATGTGTTTGTTTATACATTGTCGTTGAGCTGCTAAGGCGAGGCAGGCCTCACAATCAACGCCGAGAAGTAGCTCAAGACTTGTGTTCCTGATAAAACCATCACTGAATGTTCGTGAGCGAAAATGTGCTGCATGCTGTCCGACCTGAGATTCAAAGTCAGAAACAAGTCCTGCCTCTGCCCCGCTCCCATTGCCACCCACACCAGTTGACTCGTCATCCATCATGGTAGCAGCGTCGCGATTCACTTGAATGACGCGCGGTTGTCGGAACACTCGACTGTCGCTGCGAATCGAGCAGCGAGATGGTGACGGCGACGGCCGTTTGAAATTATCCAGTTGAATCATTGTCTCTAGTTTTTGCTGAGTTGGAGATCAGCTTCCTTGTAGCATCCTAAAAGTCGAGACAGATTGTTATAATAAGACGATTATATTAATATTCCGCATAGATATGAAAAATAATTTGGTCATTAGGTAGATGAATATCCTACTTACATACTACAGATTGTTGGTATTAATTCATTTCCTATTGTACAGATACGAGTACAATAAAATTGTAACGACAATAGTATTAACATTATTAAATTAAATTCCTCGGGAAACAAAATGTGTGAGGTTAACAATTTGTCGCTATTTTGTCGTAAGAGGGTTGGGGCTTTGTAAGGCCGTACAAATGACACATCAAAAGCTCTAAAGATTTCTCAGAGATGAATGGTTTATTTCAAACGGGGTTTAATTAATATATTAAATAAACCATGTTAAAATTAAATTACTTTTCAAGTTGCAATGAAGTAGTTCATGTAACGAGTATTTAATAAAAGCATGTTAATAATATTATTACGTAACTGTCTCTAAATGTTTTGAAATAACAGACAATTACGAATATAAATTGTATTTTTGTTTGTACCTTTACATTTAATTGTTATATTGTTATTATAGCAAAAGAACTTTAATTCTGGACCATATTACGACTCGTGTCGCGGAACCTGCTTCGTCTAACACGCAGTGGGTCCCAGGTTCGAACGGCCAAACAGACTGAAAGTCTGAGTTTGTGTATATTAATCTTTACATGTTTCTATGGCACCTATGAGATAAGTTAATTTCAATGTGTGGCGCTAAGGTTGTAAAAAGGATGTAGATAGACAGCGTTATTCTGTTTTTAATTATGGGATCGAAGTAGCCTACGAGTATGCATTTTACCTGTGGTCACTGCTGCTTACATTTGTAAGCATCTGCGAAATTGTATCTGACTAAATTTATTTTTTTAGGGGACATCTTAATTACGTGAGGCATTTAGGGGCGGTAGGGGTCGGGTCGAATCTCATAAAATTTCAGGTTCTCGCTTTAATATAACTAATGTTTTTTGCAACAAACCATGTAAAATTGCGAGGAAAATGAATATCAATATATTGATTATGGAATATATAAATAAGCTCTTAATTTTAAACAATCTCACGTTCCATTATTTTCAAAAACATATCTCACTACATATATATTTAGTCCATAGAACGATAGTGGAAAATCTCTAAAATTATATTGCGTTACTTATGGATACCTCCTTAGGAGGAATTAGTTAAATCCGAGTCAAATAGGTACACTTAGTAAATCTTTGCCTGTGTTATTTCTATGTCCAGGTAAAAATATTAAGCATATTATTAAATATATTAGAAGGTGTTTTCCACTGTATACCTTTATTTTAGTTTAAATAGGTTACAATTAATATGACTTAATAAATTTTACATAATATAAGCCTATTTTTGCGAAATTAATTTTATGTATAGATATACAATATCTTGTTATTGGCGAAATGTAATTGGTAAATGTTCAGAATTTTCATGTACTTTGTAAAATTCTAAGAAACTACAATACAATTTTTCTCATAGGAAAATCTATATTCATTATTCCGTGATCACACATACACATACTACGCTACACAAAAACTTAAAGATTAAAATGAAAGAATATAATAGAGCAAAAAAAGTAATACCCGTAAAGCGAAAATGTAGCAAATGTAGATTTACCAGACAGCAGGCAAACATTTTATAGAAGTAATTATTCGCCTACTTCTCACTGAGCTGACAAGGAAGCGCAAATGTGGAGTTTATTTAAAAATTCATGAAGAGTGAAGCTCAGACAGACAAGTATGATATATGAAGTTAGCATACGTGTGTCTCTACACACTTGTCTACAAGCGACCAATTGGACGCTGGGGACACGTTCAATGTTATTAGCGACTTGTTCCCGCTGAAAGCATAGCTGTTTACCTTGCAATGCTTGTTAACTAATCTACTGTTAATTTAAAAGCTCGTATACAATAAGACTACGTGGTTGCTACAAGTTTATAACTACATTGGAACGCGTGTTTGCTGTTTACTCTTCATACTATTAGACTAATTTATTCGAGTGTTTTAAACAGCTTTTGTTATTTTACTCAGCTCGTGTTTTAATAAACAGTATGTGGAATTTACAATGGATGATTATAAGTAAGTGACATCGGGCATAACTTTATTTATGTACGAGATTTTAGGTATGTAGGTACTAAGAGAGAAATTGTGTAAGATTAATAAAATTTTGGAGTGCTTTTTCATGATTTATAGTTGAAAGCTTTTAGACACTTGTTAGTTTTAAACCCCAAATGCAAAATAGGAGTGTTATAAGTTTAACGTGTGTATCTGTCCGTGCCTTTGTGTGTGGCGTTCATCAGATTTTGATTTCTTTCTTTTTTTGTTTGAAAGACGACTTTCTATATTATGTTCTTAGCTGTCATTTGAAAAAATACGTGTTCATTTATTTGAAGATCATAAGTTCTTCTAGTTAAAGATAGATATTTAAAATGTTTAAATTCAAGTTCTCTTGCTAGTTACGTAAATCAAAACATTTATAACGTAAATGAATATGTTTTGTTGATAATTCATTATGAGAGGGTTATTGTAAATTTCGGTTAGGGGTTCAGCACAAGTAGCCGTTAATTTCAATTTATCTATCTAAAATGTCGTTCCTTTGTAACAAAGGTCCGGACGGAAATTCACAAACATTAGAGTTGTCGATTGTTGTCGTAGTTTAAATCAACAAAGTCTGTCTGAGTGGTAAATATTTGTGCATACTTGTTCATTCTGATTTAAATAGAACCAAAACTAATTAAGTGCGTTTAAATCTTTAATATCACAATAACATGATTAAAAAGTATGAAGTGAACCATTTAATATTAGTTTCTTGATGTTATACCTTTTTGTCACGTTTGATTTTTTTACGCGTATTTTTGAACGCAGATGCACACACTTCTAAAATCGACACCATAAAATTGGCTAGAAAATGTCGCAAATTTTGCAGAAAAACTATCCAACAAAGCGTAATTATAATTGCGTGATTACAAATTAAATTCCTTCACTATTTAATATATTATTATTTACTTAGAAATAGGTGGATTAGTAATTATTACCTGCTTTAACGGTGATGGAAAACATCGTGAGGAAACCTGTATGTCTGATAATTATAAAATAAGAAGTGAAAACTTCTCAAAAGGCATCTGTAACCCGCGCTTGGCCAGCGTGGTACTCTGAAATTTTTTGAATCGAGTTTATGCCACCTTAACGAAATATATTACTGGCTATACCTACTAATGCTCAACGGCAGCCATTACGATTTATTTTTTTTAATTTTACGGGCTATGTTACCCCTCATATTCGTAAACGCGATAAAATATTCAAGTGATACATTATTTTTATGCTATGACATTAAAATCATTTCAAGTATTCCGTAGAGAAATGAACACTAGTACTAAATATCTCTATACTAACCCATATCCTCCCGTCCATTTGTCCATATTTTCCTACCTTTAAAAAACTGTATCTTTTAAATAAATACTTACTTAAAACATTTTCAGTGTTTGTTTAAATTGTAACGGATTTCCTAACAAATAATGTTAAAAAAGTGTATAAGAAACAAGTTATACATTTCATTATTTTAATTTTGGAATAGTGCGACCTTTTCTTACTGTAGTGTGTAACTCTCGATAAGCAGATACAAAAACCACTTATGATGGTATCTCTCATGGGTTTATAGTATATATATGTACAGCAATTTACATTTGCTGGGTTCAGGATTTCAGAGGCGAGAAGGATAAGGTGAATGAAATTTGAGAGACGCGACAGCGTTAACGGACGACGATAAGTCATTTTGCTTTGTGTTTGTTTTACCACTCCGAAATGTACAATCTGGCTTTTATGTGGAGTGTTCAATGTTGCATTCATTATCATCAGATTATACGCGCGGTGAATAACAATGGGTGTCTGTTATTAAAGCTGCGAGTGGCCTTACTATATGTCTGTTAAGACGGGGAGATAAAAATATTTTTCATTTGAGTTTTCTGAATAGATATGAGACGTAAGACCTTACATTCCGGAAAACTAACGGAGCTCTGCAAAAGAAAATTCATTGTTTAAGAAAACAATACATTCAGTACTGAAAATGCCTTTATGTGTTTATTAATGTTGATAAGCTTGATTAAATCTCGCTCGCAAGATTCTCTCCTTAGTTCATTTAAATACCAACGTAATGTGGATTTTTCATAACTCAAAAAATATTAATTAAAATGACGGAAAACATAGTTATTAAGCTTTATATTTCTAATTAAGTTTGAGTATCTTTTACCTACGTTTGACCCACGTAGTAGAGAAGTCACCATACCGGTTTGACACGTAGTGGATCTCGGGTTCGATCCCCGGCCAGACGAGCCTCTGAATGATGAGTTTTCTGTTCTGGGTCTGGGTGTTTGTAGATTCATCTTTGTGTGTCCATGGCATCCACGACACAGGAGGAAATCCTAGTATGGGGCTATGAGTGTAGAAAGCGTTTATGTTATGTTTTACACTTACATTTTGTTGAATACTTAAAGAGTACGGTAAAAAGGATGATGCTAGCGCATGAGGCGTCTATACCTCGTCATCAACTCATTCCTGTCCCATTGCTGGGCATCCGTTTCCTCTCAGAGTGAGTTAGTAGTAGCTGTAACTACTACTATCGAACTACTATGAGTGGGGCTTAGCTCATACTCTATAGTGCTGGCCAAGGGGAATTGGTGGACTTATAACGCCTTTCAGAACTTTTTTAAAACAAATCTTAAACGATGTTTTCCTTTAAATTTAAAGCAAGTAGTAAATTGATTTCTAAAACGTTTATACTTATTTACAAAATACATCCTACTAATTGTTCAGAAAACATTTTTATGCTTGTTATATGTTCTTGAAAATAAGAAATGAAGAAAGTGTCAGACTAACACCATTTGTGCCACTGAAGAATAAGTATTGTAACATGCCAATACATTCAAATGTAATACTTATTGAGGTGGCTATTCAATACTTCTCTACATAGTCCTATTTTTTTCATTCTAAGTAATATCCACATAAATGGCGTAAAGAGGCATTATAAAGTAAAACTAATTAAATTTTATACATAAAGCCAACAGTAAAATTGATCAACGTTATTTTATGCCAGACGCAATTTTAAATTAAAGAACAAATCATTGTAAAGTATATTTTTTCATAAGCTTTTGGTTAAACTAGCCTATTTATTTTTGTCATCCATTTAAAACCGACGAAAAGCGCAAAAAATGACTGCCATTTTAAGTTTAATATTTAAATTGCTACATAGGCAGCGCATCTTAAAATCCGCAATGCCGTCGTTGCAAAAGGATTTTATTTTTGTTCGAGTTCGCTCCATGCTCCTGGGAGCTAACTGAAGGCAACGTAACTCAGGCATCAACATCAAATTCCGTTGTTTTCCAATGTTAACCGACGGAATCTTTTACATGAATTACTTTCAATATTTTTCCTTTCACATTTTTGACGCCCACTCACACACATATAACTCAGCCACATATGTAACGAATCCCGTCGTCGTTTAGATAGGCCTTCATTGTTTGGGCATTTCTGAACACCGTTCCATTAACAAAATAATGGAAGTATCTGCAGGAAGGAAAATAAAATGTAGGAGAGAGATTTCTGTACTAAGCGGTCATTTGTAAGCGGTCGAGAAAAATGCTCACTCGTCTAGAAAAAATAATCGAGAGCGGTAAGCGCGTGGTGGCTTCAGAACACACATCCTTCAACCCCGTCAAGAGTACATTGTAAGCTCTAACCTAATTAGGGGTTCCAAGCGATTGCACCGTACGAACCCTCAGTAATCACAGATGTTATTTTGCCTTCTTTTTGTTTCAGTCTTACAAGTAATGATTGCGACCTTTGTTTCTAGTTACATTCCCAAACTAGTATTAAAGATTAGTGTATATATAACTATTATAATACTAGGACGATTTAATTATTTTATGCGCCTTATAAATGGGACTTGGTTGTAGTAACTATAATCGTCTGTTATTATGTTGGGTTCCAGGGTCCAACTGTTAATTGGTGGAAAGATCCTTTTACCTAGAAAGTACTAGCAGACCCTTGCCCTTCGTTGGGTATTAAAAAAATTGTTGGTGTGGTTCTTAGTACTAAATGTTAGGGTTTATTACCCAACTGACGTAATTTATATAATTAAGATCACGGTAAGATACTATATCTTTCAAGTTGGATCAAAATGCACACGGTGTGCAAATTTGATCAAAATCGTTTCAGTAGTTTAAGTGTCCATAGCGGACAAACAACGTGACACGTAATTTATATATATTAAGATAAGAGTAATGTATTTTATAAATTTACTATGTTTTAGCTGTCTTATTAAATTCTTTAGAGAGTAATACATAAAAATGTACCCATGGATATATTTTTAATGTTTTTATGTTAGTTTTATGGAATGCGTAAAATAGGACAAACAAGGCAAAATCAAGTTATCTATCTATCGTGGTACTCACGCGTTGGACATAACAACAGCGAATTCAAACTTTGCGGAAATAGTTAATAAAATCGTATTATACACAGCGAATAGCCCAGAGAATGAAAAATTGAATGGAAAAGCAATGTCCTCGCATAATGAGAGACGCTGTAGATCAGTGGGAAGACCGAGAAATACAGGACATTATCATAGTGAGCTCCATGTCCTTGGGTCACCTTTTTATTTTTTATAGAACAATTTTATTATATTAATCCACATATTTCTTTATATTACAGAAGTAATAACAACAAACGAATATGAAGTGTAAGAATATTTCGTATAAGTACCTCTTCCAGTTGGGTGTCACACACCAATCAAACCCAACCAAATTGACACCAAAACGCAGCAACACTTAATATTGCTATTTTAGTGAAATATATTAGAATTAAACAGAAATAGATATGACGGTTTCGGATCTACAGTGAATATACAAAAGCCATCTTAAATTTTAATAAACTAATCTAACGAAAAATTTACAAACTAAGGTGAATTTTTCTAGAAGATCTAGATTGATTGGATAAAAATTTAAGGTTTATTTTTACGAAATTGGATTGCTCAATTAGAGGACAAACTTAACTATTAAAGCAACGATGTGTACGCATTTTCTACAAAAGCTTACCTTATCTTAGACCGTATTATCCTTTTCCATCAAGCGAGATTGCATTTAAATGTTATTAAGGGGCTCTATAATTATAGAACAAGATCACTTAATATCAACAAAATGACATGCGGCTTCACTGGTTACACAAAATAGAAATGTTTTTCATACTTTTTGCAAGCAACCGCAACGCTTACATTCAATATGTTTTACATTTAAAATTGATAACTTATGGTTCTTTTTGCTCAACAGTTTAACAAAAATTGAAATCAAAACCGCAGTGACGTTGATTTAAACATCGCTGCTGTATCCCACATGTAATATTTCCATATTTCGATGATAGACGTATAATCGAAGCATGGACTCGTTAGTTAACATATCTGGTAATTTAATAATTGTGAAAGTAAACAGAAATAAAACGAACTCATGACTTCGTTATGACGGCGAAACGAGATTAATTGTAAAAATGTAGCGAGACTTTCGAATATTTTTTATAGATAGGTATATTGGTGTTCATATAACGTGGTTATAATAATGGGAACTATAAATTTCTTTTCCATATTAAATCCGAATCGTAGAAAAAATTAATGTTGCGTATTTTCTAGAACGGTTTTCATTTGTAAGTGCTTTTTAACGTGCTCTGCTATATTTGAAGTGAGTGAAACGTTGTATAAAATATTCATAATTTATTTTTGCCTACTAATCGTCAGTAACTTGAATAAATTAATGTAAATTTTCTTTAAAATAGTCCACGTCTTTGCCAATTCAATGCGGATTCAGTACGGATGTCATCAGAACTTAGATTTACCTGGATTATCCAGCGAGTGACATGAGAGCGACACGATTTTATGGGATATCTACGATCTGTGAAACCTTCGAGGGATGTGAAATTATTTTTATATTTTACGTTACGCAGTCCCGAATAGAACTTTATCCGAGCTCGAATAAAAGTGTTGTTTTTTATATATGTTGCAAACCCCATTATCAAAACCACCTTTAAAACCATAGTTTTTATTAGTCTGCCCAAAAAAATACTAAAACTACTTTATTATACATATAAGTTATAAAATAATTTGGCGTACATCATACGAAATAAGGATCAATATATCCATATAAACACAAGCTATGAGTACGTCTTTTCACGTATGAT
>DWTU01003273.1:0-10573 GCA_018251515.1 Cecropterus confusis
AACTATTATGAACATAAATGGGAAGGAATTGAAACCAACCAGGCCATAAACACGTCGTTACGTCGTTTTCAATCCATTATTGTCCCACTGTTGGGTCTTCACCCAGAGTAGGGAAGGTTTAGGCCTAGGTTTACTTTTTTTAACTCTCTCTGGTGTGCAGCCTTCCTCACGTTTTCCTTCGCTGTTAAATTACGTGTCAATTTTTTAAAGCAAATAACTTTAGAAAATTGGAGGTATTTGGGATTCGAACCTCGAGCCTCCTATTCAGGTCGACTATTAACTTTTCTTGATTCTATTCTCGCGTGAAGTAACGTCCCGTTTTAACGAAGTCCGTCTTCTCCCGTCACTATCGACATCGGGATCTATTTTATCGATTCGCACATCACTAGCTGTCGTACGGGTGTTATTAGGTCTTCCTGTTCGATACACGACTATCGTGTTCCGAACGCATGTTTTAGACTAGTTTTTTCGTACGGTATCGCTTGAGAGTTTATCACAGATATAGTTGTGTTATTTGAACTATAAAAATCTTAGTATATTGATTCGTTCGGTCTTTGTTCTACAAATCGTTTTTAATATCAAATACTCAGTATACTCAAATAATCAAATACTCAGTGGTCATTGCCGTCCATGGATTATTGTTACAAGCTATTAAGAATCTAACTCAAATTATCTCATTCGAGAAAGTATGTGCTTTCCACAAGAAATTAGGAATAACCTATTAGGAGGAAATCTCTATTAAAAGAAGGTACTGTTATTTACAAATAAACTAATTTCTGCTCTGTGGACCTCGAGTCACTGAAGGTTACCTACCTGTAATTGGGGCTTAGAGCATACTCCACGCAGCTTTTTTTCCGACCTTGTTACAACTGGTCACATTTTTATATTGCCATGCCATTAAATTTAGATCTCATCTCCATCCCTTATCATACAATGTTACACTTTGTCGACCCCCTCCCTCCCCCCTTTTTCACGGGACATAATTTATGGATGAACCCTTTAAGAAGTGAAAGAATATTTATGAGTTAGGTTTCTACGATTCAATCTACCAATTAAAGCGAACAGGTTAGGTGCCAGGTGATTTAATTGTATAAATATAGAATGTAAATGATTCTAGTGCTAATACCATAAAAATACAGTTATGAGTTGGTATTCACAGGTTGCTGAGGAACCAGTTTATTGAGAAAGATCTCTCGTACTTATAACAACTTTTGAATATGGTTATACCAGAGTTTGGTTTCAAACATCCTTCTTTGATTTCCCTTATATTAATACTCGTATATCCTTTAGGCGAAATTATTACAGACTTTCTAATCCACCTGTCCATCCATCAAAATAATGTATTTGGTTGAGCAAGACTAGCTGGTTTTAAGCCATTAATAGACATCTGCCGTTCATAAGCAGTGATATCTTACTATGAGATGAGCTGAATACTCGTTCTCTACTTCGATATAATCAAAATACGGCTTTATCTTAATATAATAGAGACACTTATTAGGACATTGCATTTGTTTGTTTGCGCTACATTTATAGGCAGCCAATATCCGTTTAAAAGGTTTACATTCGATAACCGTAATACAACAATCTGCATGCTGACTGTCTTATAATCAGATCTCGTTATAGAAGTCCCATCTTGTAACTTAACCAGCTTTATTTATTGTATCTTGATCATAAATATTTACATTATACATTGAAAAAAATGAATAAGCTAAGAGAACAACTGGCCAATCGCGGAAAGGTAGACATCAGTTTACGTTTCCGTGATTGGTCCGTTTGGCTGAGATCATAGAAGTCAAGTAATTACTATTTAAGATCGTTATGAAGATTGTTCAGACAACGCGTATCTTTTTTTTGTGATGACGGGTTCCCCCTATCAAAAGTAACACCAAAGCCTTGGGAGAGATTCCGGGTTATGTGGGCTTTTTACCCACTAAAACTACCACGGTGGCCTTCCTCAGCGCTTGTAGGGGACTCCGGGATGTTCAATGGAACACATCGGAGCCCTCTAGCGCGGCGCCCCTCACGGGCTCATGTTTTGGTATAGCTGTTCCCCTGCACCTTCAGGTGTCTGCGACTACATGCAGCCACACATGCCACCGTCCTTCTCGGGGATGGTGGATGGGTGGTTCGAGCTCCCACTCTAGTTGCCCGCAACCCCAGCATACCTACTAACTTTACGTTGATTTTTTGCAATGTAGCGGTTCTTTTTAAAAGCTTTTATTTTGCCTGCAATGTTAGTAGGTAAGTGGTTACTACTGCCCATGAACACCTGTAAGCAACTTCATATAGAACAGCGGTTCTATCTGAAGTCCATTATAGATGCGTTGCTACTCCCGAGGGATAAGGTCCTGTCATATATAAGTGAGCCGGCAATCACACCCTTCCACCGAAACGCAAGAGCTGTTTCACGCTAGAAACAGGTGTGGCGTTGGTACTTCTCCGGTCGAACTACACTGGTACCAAATTAATAATCGTTTTTAAAATTATAAAGATTTGTTGAATTCCAACGCGGATCGTTCGGTGTTCTAACTAAAGACCAGTATTTATACACCTCTATGTTTAGGTTCACTACGTAACTCTCTAAGACAAGTCTGACAATTTGAATGTTGACGGCCTCATAAACAAATCTCGTTAGAAGGCACTTCTCTACAGTTTAAGTAATAAACTATATAGCTAATGAGCATGCAGTTGATTACCGTCGGCTTCTGCTCGTTACATACCGCTCCTAACTATTAGATTTGAATAAAACTAAACTTAAGTTGATTTACATTGAGGAGGTTACTAAATAAGCTTACTAACTAAGCTACCTCTTTATGTTTCATATGAAGTGAGCAGTGATAGCTTAATGGGTGAAACTCGGCCTCTTAATCGAGGGTACCGAGGTTCGAATCCCAGGCACTACTGATTTCTCTAAAACGATGTGCGTAATAGAAATTAATTATCACTGCTTTACAGTGAAGGAAAACATCGTGAGGAAACCTGCACACAGGAGTGTTCTCTGAATTAAAAGAGTCCTCTATGGTGTGTGAAGTCTACCAATTTGCACTTGGCCAGCGTGGTAGACTATGGTCTAAAAACTCTCTCATTCTGAGAGAAGACAGCCCAGCAGTGGGACAGTAATGGGTTGACTATAACGAAGTATTTAGTTTCTACTTGTAAGGGTTATTTATTTAAAATTAACGCTTTCTACACTTATGTCCCACACTAGGATTTTTTTCTATGTCGTGGGTGCCATGGAAACAAAAAGATGAATATAAACATCCAGACCCAGAACAGAAATCTAAATTCATCGTTCAGATGTCTATTTGGGCTGGGATCGAACCCAGGACCCACTGCGTGTCAGTTAGCGGTATGGTGGCTGATCCACCACGCAGGTCGTCAGACATGTCAGGCACACATACACACAGTCGTATGAATATGAACAAAGAGTATCGCAATATTTTTATTTATTCAAATTCAGGATCATCAAATATCTTCTCTCTTCAAGGAGTGCATAAGTTTCGCCAATGTTTCCAAAATCATTTTGGATACTTTTCTTGACTTTTTTTTAACAAAAATCATTATTTATGAGTTACTGCTTACCGAGTACCTCCTTTTCTTTGCGGGTCTCCTTTTAAAATGAATACATTTTTAGACTGTAGTTACGGACATACAAATTATGGATTGGAGGAAGCCGATTTCTCCATAACATTACGGCCAATTGTGCAGTGGCACTTATTCTAAGAGAGTTAAACAGTCAAGCTCAGGCCTTGACGTTGGTAATTGATATTCATGTGACTGATTAGCGAAAATATACATAGCAAAAATTCTGTCAATGTACTAACGAATACATATGCACAATCATTTTCTATAAATGCTAATGTAACTGTAAATGTAACAAAAGTCTGAAATATTGTGTCACATACAAACTCATCTATGTAAATATGTATTTTCTTGAATCACGGTCTGAGTCAAGAGCGGGGGGCTATAAACTTGTACGAACGTTCGAACAAAAACGCGTCGTTAGTACCAGCTTGCATTCCATGCGACACGGCGTGACATACAGGTGTGAGGAATGATTAGCAAACATAGGGACATTGTTAAAGTATCAAAACAAAAAATTCGACAGCTTAAAACGATTTTCTTTCATACTGATATATTTGATTTAACTATTTCATATTCCTATTTATTATTATCAATTATAATATTTCAGTATTTATATTATACTAGCTGTGTCTTGCGATGAAACTAGCACATAAGAAAAAACAAAAATACAATCATAATGTGATGGTATATAGCCTCTGGCTTTCCTCCATGGACTATTCAACACAAAAATATTTTATTAATTCGAGCCAGCTCCTGAGATTAGTGTTTCAACCAAACCAACTCTTCAGATTTATTATATTTCTTTTCCACTATTTGCAGTAATAATGACATTAGTACCGTAACTTGTGACACTGAGAATATTCATCTCCAATGATCCGAAAATAGGTCACAATGAAAGCTTGTGTCCGAAGAATAAAAAGCAGTACTACGTCTATTATGTTTGGAAGGTATTGTTGATAAAATCGAAACACAATTTTACGGCATTTAAACTTTGATTATTCCACTTAAAGTGGATGTTTAAGTAGCCATTACTACACTTAGGTTTGCTAAACTTTATGATCTTGTTTATTGCTGTCAATATGCAAAGTCAATATGCAATATGCAATAAAATGGTCAAAGCAGTCCACTGATGGTAAGTGGTCACTACCGCTCATGGATATCTGAAACCACCCCAGCTAAGATCAGCGTCTAATCTGAGGTACTAATCTAAGCCACAGATGCGTTGCTACCCTTGAGGACTAAGTTAGAACGCCTCGGATAAGTATATCTCCGGATAAGTATATATCCTATGAAATCTTTATCCAGGTGGTAGAACCAATGTAGTTCGACCGGCGAAGTACCACCGCCACACCTATTTCTAGCGTGAAGCAGTTTTTGCGTTTCGGTGGAAGGGTATAGTTGTCGACTCACTTATATGATCGTACCATCGTAGTCCTCGAGAGTGGCAACGCATCTGTTATCCAGTCTATAGGCGGCAGTAACCATTTGCGGTTTGGCGGCAGTAACCCAGGTGGACTGCTCGGTTACTATTTCATTGTTATAAGAAAAGACATCAAGTGTTCGTGATTCGCTCAATCCATGTGTCCGTTATACAAACCAAACCTACAAGTATGCCATTACATTTATAATATTGCAAGAACGTTTTTCCAGTATCACGTTACTCTAGATTCACGTCCTGTCCTCTCGGTAAACCCTCTGTTTCTTCACGAGACAAAAAAGATGTATTTTAGTATCACGCTTATCTTGAAAGTATGACGTGTTTAATAACAGGAACTCTGTAGGCGTTGTTTCACCGTTTTCGATAAACTAGTGACGATAAAATATATTTGTTACTAGTTGTTGAGGTCGTGGACGAAAATGTAGTTAATCTGATTTATGTTAATCATTTGATGTTTCTCATTGATATTTGTGACAGGTTTAAAATAAGGCGAAATTTTCATATTCTAGATCGGTCCTATACGTCTTTGAGAACGAGTTTAAGCATGCTCTTCATAAATAGACACAGAAGTTTTATATTGGCTTTATAAAACAAGAAATAAAAATAGATATGGTTTTAGTGTTTTAAGTGGTGCTGAATTTAAACAGAGTTTTTTTATCGTCATCTTTAAGTTTCAAGAAATATAAGCAGAAGTAAATGGATACGTGCCATGGGCACACTTATGGGCACACTAATTATAAAATCACGAGTAAGATTGTCAAATTCATGCCTAGAACCAGGCAACTTGTTAATGTTGAATAGGAAGTTGTAACGCGTTGTAAATTGCATGTTTATCGTATCTTACAAATATTATAAATGCTTAATTTTGTGAGGATGGATGGTTGTTTGTTATTCTTTTACGCAGTAACTACTGGTAGTATTGGGATACGCTTTATCGCGATCTTTTCGCGGGCGGAGATACGAGCACAAGTAGCAAAGCAAAAGCAATGACGATTCGCTTATCTCTTGTAGTGAGGCAAGTGAAATATCTGTCTACTCCTTTCATTATGCTGTCCTTTAGTTAAAGTTACTTATAAAATATATTGAGGATTAATTTCAAGCCCGTTTCGGCGGATGGTAAGAGATATAAAAATACACACTGACAGACTTACGGTTTTCCGTGTTTTGCGAGCACTTGATATAGTATGACATTTCATATGCAGTATTTTTGAATTTTTAATTTAGCACCGTAATAATTAAAATTAAAATGCTATTAAAATTATTGTCATGATTAGTTTATTATCTGTTAACTGTCAGAATTTATTAGGTTCATGCTTTACACAATTCTTATCTCCTTATAATATAAAATATTCATTATAAAAATATTAATTGATTTTAAGATTAATTAATTACGAGAGCTTCATGTTATACTCATTTATTTTTACTCGATTGCGTCAGAAGAGTGGTGTTTTTTGAGCGTATGTATGTATGTTTGTTTGTATGTATTTCCATTTCTTTAGCACGCGCTACAGTCCAAACGGCTGACGGATTGTGACGTATGGCATATTATTAGAATGAAAGTGACATAGGCTATATATTTAAAAAAAATGATGCCTGCAAATAGGGGAGAAACGGGGAAGACGAAGGATTTTTTTATTATCACAATAATATGGGTAAATGGACCATTCTAAAAAAAGTATGATACTTTTACGTGACTATTTTGACGTAAACTCATATAAAGCGTTAAATTAAATATATATTGTTATAAACACAAAAATAGGTTTAAGCAGTCGGGTTTTTGTTTTAATATTTTTAAAAATGTTTCTAGTTAATTTTATCTTTAATTCTCAGTTTAATAAAATTAACTTAATAAGTTCTAGAAAATAGTATAAACGATTAACTATGTACCTTTATATTTATTTAATTTTATGTAAAATATATTCTTCATTTATTTTACTTCGTAAAATGTTAATCGAAGTTGTGATGGCTATTTAATATTTCCTTCTGCTTTAAAGAGTTATTTTTAAAATTGTGAAGTCTAAATACATATTTGAAATAAGCGCATCTTCTACAATATTACCGATATCAAAACGTTTTGATTGTTTAATTAATTGAATCAATGAACAAAGAAATGAAAACATACTTACCTCATAAGTATAATATAATAACAAAGACAATAAACCTATTTGTCAGGTTATTTTTATCAGCTCAATAAATTCAAATATTTAATAACATCTAACTCCAGATAATGCGAGAATCATTAATGAATGAA
The DNA here is from genome assembly GCA_018251515.1 of Cecropterus confusis. Classification (NCBI taxonomy): domain Eukaryota; kingdom Metazoa; phylum Arthropoda; class Insecta; order Lepidoptera; family Hesperiidae; genus Cecropterus; species Cecropterus confusis. Next base: position 7,275 of record DWTU01003273.1, read on the forward strand.
CATCAACAGATCATTAATGATGTTCTTCATAATATCGTACCGGAAATGTTTCTTTCGCTCTCGGCTGCTCGAATTTCGAGTGATACCCACAAATTACAGCGACGACTTTTCTGTCGACGACTCCTATATTTATTACTGATATTATTACCGACTCTTATGTCTGGTATTTCTGTTCCGATGTCGTGAGTTGATTAAATTAATTTTCCAAAATAAATACTTATACTTTAATAAACACTATATTAAACAATTTTATAAGGGTGTAGTAAGGGAGACATAATTATTCGGGGCGTTCCAACTTATTTCTTAGGGGTAGCAACGCATCTGTTGTCTTACACTCTGATTTTATCTGAGTGTGATATACGGTATCCATGGGCGGCAGTAGCCATGAGGTTGACTGCATGCTCGTTTGCTTCTTCAATGTAATGATAAATGAGTAGGTTACTAAATCAATAGCTTTCACTCAGTAAAATATTGACCAATAATTGGGTGCATATGATGTAGATCCAATATCAAAACTTATTTCGGATATCACCGAGAAATAACGAGCTGTCACTTAATTATATTGATATGGACACGAGCCTTTTCACTTTCGTTCATGTCACTCGTTGACGAGACAGAAATCAATGGACTTTTTCATCTTTTTTGGACATATCGGACATTCACTTAATATTTTTAAGTGCCATATTTTTTTAACGGGCCTTTGTCGGCAATAATCGTATATTTTGTTTCCGTTGACGTAAATTTGAGTTTATTGTGTGGAGTCAAATTTGAAATTGTCAAACAACGAGGATCATAATAAAATAGAACTAAAAGTCGTCTGTCCTTAGACTTGAACAATACTGGGGCACAGCGGATTTGAATAAAAGTGTGAACGAAAGAGGTTCATCTGCTTGGGAACTGCAGTTACTGTTATTATTGGCAGACTTACTATATAACTTTCCAAAAATTAGCTCATATCTATTTCCAGAATTATGTCCTTATACTTCCTACAAAATGAAATTATGCCTATTATTTATTATTATATGTATTTAGTTACTTCCTCTGAATAATACCGCCATGTCGTTAGTAAAATCTGGGTTGTGACAGTCGTTTAAGATTGGTTCTCCACTCCTTTTTCATCCTGCCCTCTCTTTAGGATTACTTTTATAAGCAAAAACGAATAATTAACCTACATATCACATTTGATTAACCCCCATCACTCATACGAAATAGCACAAACATACACCCCGCCTCTACAAAACGTTTGTTAACCCGACAAGTGTCAATTACGTGCGTATAGACGGACGTGCATTCTCGTTGGTGCACGTAGTGATTTGTGGTTGGAATGGCTTAAAATTGCCGGTACCTTCCACACAACTGGTGGTTGGAGCTATTTGAAATTTGATTGAATTGATGGTTTGTTTTGTAAGGCGCTGGGTTAAAGTACTTTAAAACATTTATCGGAATTTTTCGTTTTGGGCTTGGAATTTGGCATTCCCTTCTGGAGTAAGGTTTTTAAAAGTAAAAATTACTTTGTAGCTTACTTGTATTTCTCTAAGGTGAATTGGTCTCTGTAAGGTTACTACATATATGTGATTCCTTACCGACAAGCTTTAAGAGTAGAAGACTCCTCGAATGGAGACCACGTCTGGGCAAAAGGAGTATAGGCCGCTCCCCGACCAGGTGGAGTGATGACCTAAAGAAGACGGCGGGCTACCGCTGGATTTAATGGCGCAGGACCGACCGGAGTGGCGTAGATTAGGGGAGGCCTATGTCCAGCAGTGGACTTTTAAGGACTGATGGATGAAGCATTAGTGGTCTTCCAAGCCCATGGCCCCAAGGTTTCTTAATACCATGAACCTAATATTGACCTTTCTTATCCTGAATCTATGGACTTTTTCGTTTTTTTTTGGTCATATACGTACGTTTGGTCAGTACGTCTGTATTCAGCTGTGTGCATCAGCATATGCATAATTGGGATCACGAGAATATGAAAAAATCATGAACGAATCCTGGTTTGAATACCAAACCAATTTAGCCATAACAGCAATTGCTAGTGTGTTGATTCGAGGGGTCTGGTATACACTCATACGAGTTCCAACTTCTTCGGTACGAAAGCGTCTGTGATCAACTTCAGGTGGGACTACAATTTTTTTTAGAGTTAATTTAAGACGTGAAAGTGCCAGTTACTATTTACGATCAGATGAACGGCTGCTTCTTTATTCTTGAATAAAAAAATACAGTTATGTAATTTAAGTAACTATCGTTCCCGCGGCTCCGCCCTGGGTTATGACGTTTATACGGTGTAAAGTAGCTCATGACATATGTCAGTGCTAATCCAAATTATGTCACGTCGCGAATGAGAAAGAGACCGAAAATTTGTAAAAGCAGGATAATACTACTTTTCGATAAGTTTCTTAGCGTCATGTCATAGATGGCGCTCTAACAATGATAAGAGTGTAGTTAGTTAGTTAGTTAGTTATTTAGTTAGTTAGTTAGTGTAGTAGGTTTTAGTTAAATTTTGGAATCGGGCACTTTAATACTAAGCGTGCGATGTGTTAAGGGGTCGTAAACTGTGTGTAAAATTTCAATCAAAACCGATCAGTAGTTTTCACGTGGGTAACAAACACAATCCTTCATTAACTTTCACCTTTATAGTATTTATTGGTAAGATTACAGTTTGTTACATAAGTAATGTACAATGCAACGGATAATATTCGAATTTCCGTGAAAAATGGTATCGCTCATTCATTTCAATTACCCTGGGCCCAAGCGAACAATTTCTGTATGAAATATCAGACATAATAGGCCGTAATCATCTTACCGAGAATGAAGATTTCACTCACATATTGAAAAATGTTGGGATTGTTTGCAGAAATTCTGTTAAAGCTACTTACGAGGCGCTTGAAGCGATTGCTGGTATGCGCGTTAATTTGTAAAGATTGGACGTAAGTAATGGTTAAGTACGAGTAGTCTGAATTTCATTTCGGAACTAGCGCTGCCCTGCGGTTTTACTCGGCTTTAAGGTTGTAGCTTAAAATAGGTAGTGTAACTTTGGTCAAATAAAGAAGAAAGGCGTCAGATTGTAGATCAGATTGTAGTAGGAAACGAGCATGCAGTTCATCCTATGATAAATTACTGTCGCCTATGTAATGTATGTACTGTATGTACTGTATGTAATGTATGTACTGTATGTAATGTATGTAATGTATGTACTGTATGTAATGTATGTACTGTATGTAATGTATGTAATGTATGTACTGTATGTAATGTATGTAATGTATGTACTGTATGTAATGTATGTACTGTATGTAATGTAT
>DWTU01003274.1:0-10571 GCA_018251515.1 Cecropterus confusis
AATTGAGCCTAGTCTTAGTATCATAAATTTTCATTTTAAATTATTATCGAACGCCGTATTGGTACAAGGCGTTTTTCGCGGTCTCTGCGCGGCCGCCGGTGTTTGCACGAAATTGTATATACAACGGTATTTATATTCAGAACGCACACCCTCGACCCAACTTTGAAGGATATTGGCGTCGCTAGATAGGAGAATATGAAATAAATGAAATAATGCAAGCAAGCAATGAGAAGGTTAGTGAATTTGGTATAAAGGGGGAGGGCGGGGAGACAGAAGTCGAAACACGTTTTGTCTACTATTTCAATGTATTCTTGTTCATTCATCGTTAATTAATGTCCGATAATAATTAAATACGTAATTGGATAAAGTGGTGTGCATCGTTTTTGTTCTGTTTGTGTTTTGGCAACATCTTTTGCGTATGTTGGTTTAGTTTGTATAGTTTCGCCTACTCGGCGCTAGATGGCGTCTGTGTTGATTGAGAAATTATTTTTAGGTTCTGAGAGTTATGTGCGGTACAGACACAGTGATTTTGCGTTATACTTGCTTTTAGATGTACGCAGTTAAAGTCCGATATTTTACTTGTAATTTTAGTTGTTTAATTTAACAAATACTGTATTTTCTGCCCCCTAGTTAAGTTATTTTTCTATGTATAGTTAGTTATAAGTGTAAATGATTTAGCACATAAATTTGATGCATGATGATAATGTTAATAAAATATCCACAATAAAATACAACAGTCTTGTTCATTCATCCGACCTGAATAGACCTTTCAACATTTACACACATACAAAATGTATGCCATCATCTACATATAACTAAATACATCATCTTCTAAATTACCTAATAATAAAAACATTAAAATACTAGTGATGTTCAAATCACAGCTATTAATGCTACCAGCATTCGTTTAATGACCAACGCAAGTAATATTGTAATACTTCTTTCGTATATTCGTTTATGAAAACCAAGAAAGAATACCATTATCAGTAAATAAGCCTTTGAAGTACTTAGAAACTGAACGGATGTAACACTTTTATTATGGATTACAAATTTTCACTATTAGTAAGACTTAAAGAGGATTTAAAACCATATAAAATTAATAGAGGGAAAAAATACACTACTTTCTATTTAAAAAATTGAAGTAACCGAAGGCTATTGTAAAACAATCATTTCAACTTCGAATCTAAAGTTCTGGATACGATGCTACCTCTAACAGCATAACAACTTAGCACTTAAGGCCAATGTATGGCCACGCTGTTGACACACATTAAAAATAGATTTGATGATGAACTGCAAGCAAACCACAAAGTATGAAATCATCTTAGAAATTTCGATTTTTTTACAAGTAATAATAAATAATTGTTTTTTTTTTATTTCTTTAATAAAAACCTGCTATAATAGGTAGTCTACCAGGACATGTAAGAAATAAGTATGTAAGCAAAGGAATGTGTCTGTAATTTATAAAAGTTTCACTAACGAGGCCACCCGTCCTACCAATGGCAGATCATATCCCCGAGGAAAGTAGAACCCTTAAGAAACTTCGAGTCGCCTATGCCGGATAAATATTAAAACTATTGATTGATGACAAAAAATTAACTATGAATTCATTTGAATGCAAATTTATACACAGATTTAGAGACTACTACTCTCTACTAGTAACTTTTACTAGATTCTCCATAAATAAAAGTGGTCTCTGTCTAGAAAAGAATTTGTTTAAGTCGTTACGTGAATAGATATATCGACACTTATTTAATTTATTTTGAAAAGAATTTCTAATAACCTAGAATCCACGTTAGAGTTGGCTGTAAGTGAACGCGTCATATTCTAGACCAGAGACAAGCTGACGTGTCGTTATGTCATTGTGAAATTGTCAATGTCTTGACGTGTAAGCACAGCTGTCGATATTCAGCAGAATTGTTTTCAGTGTAAAAAGATGAGAAGAAGAAAAATAAGTGATCCGTGACCAAATAGACAAAGTACATATATTTTTTATTTTAATTTAGGACATTTAAAATAACAAGATGGTGTTAATGACTATGATCGCCCGAGTGGTCGACGGCCTACCGCTAGCCGCAACCATGCAAGAAGACGAGCAGGTAATCAATTCTCCGACAATTTCACGTCCTACGAACATATGCTAATGTATTTACCGAATATAATAAGTAATTTTAGCTACTCACCCATCCACACATCTGTCTGTGTCTGTCACTAATGGACATAGACTACCCCTAATGGCCCTTCCCCTAATTAAATGTAGATTTAGGTATGTTACCTCTGTGCGCTTATTTTTTTGTTAATTTATTTTTGTTTATTCTATACTTAATTTTTATTTGCTGGTGGTTTGCAGAGCGGCTGCAATATTTTGGAGTACCAAAACCAGGCAAAAATGCTGTTTAGGAAGCTAGGGCGGCAGGCGCCCAACCGCTGCTCGATCGAAACTCCGCCCTATCTCTTCCAGTGAGTCCTGATGCTTGTTTTGTTTATTTTGCTTTCCTTTTGCTTAGTGTACAACCCCTTCTGTAAACTTCCTAGCATGAATACAAACATAATAAGATAAATATTTGTCGTCAAACTTAACTCTAAAATCAATTTTTTGGCAAAGGTAACCCTTTGTAAGCTGCTGAATATATATTTGTATGACATTGTGTATTAATGTTTTTAGGATTGGTAAATGATGTTGCAGATTATGTCATCGTAAATGTTTATTTGCTAAAATGTCACTTTACTTCATTTTTTATTGCAGCATTTTAAAAACACTGTCAATGTTGTTTATATTTTTTGTCTAATTGTGGAGTGTCAGCTTCAATGACAAAAAACTTGAACATCCATTCAACTTACTTAAAGCGGAAGCAACATTACATATTCACTTTGTGAAACAAACGAGTAATTTGCAACACAAGGTAATTAATACTGAGTTTCTTGTTCCAGTTACTTGATAGAGAATGAAATTTGTTACTTGGTACTCTGTGAACGCAACTACAGCAAACGACTTGCGTTCAGCTACCTAGAAGAAATTGCACAGGAGTTTTATCAACAGTACGGGAAGAGGGTTAGTCAACCCTTATCTATATCTATACTAATACTTACAAATGTGATGGTTTGTCTATTTATTAATCAATCATGCAAGAACCACTGGTCCGATTTGCATGAAATTTCGCATGGATGTAACTTAATTACCTGGTCAATTTGTAGGCTAATTAGAAAAAGTAGAACTTAATATTAATATAACTTGCCACATAATTTTCCACAATTATCACAAGTAAAATGTAAACAAGTATGGATGTTTGATATGATTAACTGTGATTATATATATGTTGTGTTATTTCGTTTGATTTTAATAATTTATTACATTTGTATATATTGTATGTAGTTACACCTATGTTTAAAGTAAATAAAAGACCTATATTAACTTCGATTCAAAATAAATAGCGTTGGTGTTACAGGTAAATACAGTGACTCGGCCGTACACGTTCATCGAGTTCGACACGTGGATGCAGCGCACGCGCAAGCAGTACGCGGAGGGCGGCGCGCGCGCCCGCCGCGCCGGCGCCACCGCGCAGCTCGGCGGACAGCTCGGCGACGTGCAGCGCATCATGATGCAGAACATCGACGATGTGCTGCAGCGCGGGGCTGTGCTCTCCGGTAAATTGATTTGGCTACCGAAACATGCGAGTGGTATAGTGTAGGGTCGTAACGGAGGTCATCTTAGCGAAGGCGGATGTTAAGAGGTTCACCTCCGCGGCTGCAGAGCTCAATGGAGGCGGAGGTGAACTTTACATAGTACAGTTCTCATAAAAAGTCAAATAATTGCTAATAATCAAAATAAAGAAGAGGAAAATTATATTCACGAACAACAGTTTTACAGATTTGTCATCTTCCTTGCCGGCTGTCACAAAATATTTTTTCACTGAGCATTGAACTTGATGGCGGATGCGGAAGTAGAGATTCGATTTTTTTGCGGCATTTCCGCAGTAACGGAGGCGGAGGCGAAGTTCCATTACAACCCTAGTATACTGGTCGATCTTTTTCTTATCAGTCAAGGTTCTAATAATCGGGGATCGATTCATACAATGTTTTAAAGTCATGCGCGTATTGGAAGTTAATTATCACGTGCTGGAATGGTGAAGGAAAACATTTTAAGGTTACATGTCTGATTTCTTAAAAAATAAGTTTTCAAAGATTTGTGAAGTCTTCCAATTCAAACTTGGCCAACACTGTAGACTATGCCCTAAATCCTTTTTACTCAGACCAGGGACCAGTGTCCAGCAGTGAAAGAGTAATGACTTGACGACATATGCCACTTCCTGTATACAAACCTACATTATATTAATATGTGTATCGATTAAATAACCTTGGATGTGAATCTGCGCCGTAATAAAATCCAGCATAAAATTCAGAAGGGCATTTTGGCTTACTTCAGAACGACAAGTTGCATTTAGTCACAAGAGATTGATTGCAAATATCATCGCTCAAAAAAATTTGTATATATAACTCTATTTGTATATTTTCAGAATTGGACACAAAAACACAGAACCTATCAATGATGTCGCAGAAGTACAAGAAGGACGCGACGTACCTGAACACCAAGTCCATGTTGGTGAAGGTGACTGCCGGCGCAGTCATACTACTGGTATTCGTTTTATACTTCTGGGTGCTTTAGCTCCTAAAACCCAAAGCAGTTGTGATGGACCCTCTTGGATCTAAAGTATTATTCTTGTTTTTTACGTTGATTAAAAAAATGGAAGCTAATGTATTTATTTCTACCAAATAATTAGTACAGTGTCTGCATTCAATGAGTGACTCTGTGAACATATTGCATAAGATAGAATGTAATAAACTTTAAACGCAATAATAAATTTCAATACGTAATTTAAACTCAAAGATGAGTTGTGCCAATTAAATGTGAACTTTGATATTAAGGAAAATATTCTGATAGATTTCAGTAGTAATTCTTTGCCATGGAGGGTTATCACAATTTATGAATAGTTTAAAATGTCAGGTTGTGGTATCGACCTTGATTATTTATGCCTAGTACTCGCCTGTTATTGGATATGACTGTATCGACACTCAATAAGAGTATCTAGATACCCCTCATGCTTAAATCAATGTATCTATATCAGTCAAAGAACTGTTTGAAACTTAGTCCAAAAATATATGTTTAAACTTATTCTGCCTTTTCGCTATGTTATTTTTTGTACAGTTTATACATGTTTCACAATGGATCATTGGTCTCTTTCTACGTGTAGGAGGGACTCCTAAAATGTATTATCGAAATGATACTATCTAAATTATTAATAGAACTGCCCTGTTAAGTTGTATTTGAAGTTAGTCTTAATATACAATTCATTGAAATTTATATATAATCTATTATCATCTACAATAAATTTATTTAAGGTTACACATGTCTATGACTAGTGATCACCTCACATCAGATGAATTACATACCCATTTGCTACTGCTGTCACATAATATACTATGTAACATAAATTGTATTTTAAATGCATTCCATCGCAATAATTAAACTTGCAACAAGTACTCTGTATGTACAATTTAGGGAGCCTTTAAAATATATTCATATGAATGATTGTTATAAACGTAGATTCACTTAAATTAGAGCTGATAAGAAACTTACGGTTACGGGATAAAGTATAAATGATTTGGTGTATGAAGTTGTACAATAATCTCAACTCTAAGTCGGTTTTAATTTTCAGGATATTCAGAAAACTGAAGTTAACTAATTTATTTAAAAAAGATTAAATGTTTTTCTGTAACTGTTACCTGGGAACTCCAACCCTTACCTATGATTTTTGATTAACTATTGTCGCCAATATTTTTTTATACTAAGAGTGGACGGTGACGGAATGTTGTAAATGTTACAATTATTATATTTGTTTAAGGTGTAATAAATATGCATTCTTTTCGATATAATTTCACTTGTTTTATTTATTTAACCAATCACTAACTCGTAAACATGGTTTGCAAAAATATATTCCCCCAAAAAATGTATTTGATAAAATCCTCAACTAAGGAGAGATCAGTGCATTTAATGCTCCTACCACAAATCACACAATTAACTCATGTGTTCAACCCATTTTGAAGATATTAGAATATATGAAAGAATACAAATTACATTTAATAAATCCATGTCTTTATTTTCTATTAAAGTCATACATGCTGATAACCTAACATTTTACACATCACAAAAAGTATCTCTTTGGAATAGGTTTTATAAAATTCATACATAATAAAAATTGCAACTTTTATTATATAAATTTCCTATTTTATTAAATTAAAATTAACAAATATCATATTTTACATACAAATATAATAGCCTCAAGGCAAGATGCACTTTCCGAACAGCTTCCACTAAATCTGTTGGACAGAGGTGGCTGGAATGTTTGAAGTGTTCATAACACTAATATAAACTTTTTTTTTTATTTTCCATTGGCTTAGATTATAAAACATTAAAATGTACATTGAAGTCAGGAAAGTATCACTTTACCTATATATGTTTTACTTGTTAAGTTTTTTTTTGGAAATGAAATATCTTTTTCTTGCATAGGCCTATGACAGCACTTCTTAATTGTCAGTTACAATATTTAATTTAACACTATCATCATATTCCAACAGGACCTAAATTAAGAAGGCACATACATCCATACTTTACTGTTGAAGTAAGTCAGTTTCAACTAAGTCCTTTTCTAACTTATTGTCAACTTCATCAAGATCAACATAATGTTCGCATGAGTGTGTAGTAGACACATTCAGCATAGTGTCATGAAGCATTGCTGCCACCGATACATTCAGAGCCTGCAACAAAGATCAGAAAAGGTGTGTAAGTTATAACACATATTTTTAACATTAATATGAACCAAGGATTTTGTAATAAAAATATCTTAATATTCCCTCAGATAGCAAAAGATACATAGAATAAGTATATTGATAATGATAATGAATAAAAAAAAATTGACAAATGAATGATTTATTTCCTTTTGGAAGTTAGTTAAAAAGGGTGCATGTATTATGTGCAACTAAAACTATTGCAAAGCATAAAATATTACAAAATTATTGATATGTAGCATGTATCATACTGCATTTATAAATCAATGAAAATTAAATACAGCCATAGCAATTAGCAGAACCAGTTAGAAAATTATAACACCAATATTTTTCCCCTCTCATGGTAGAAATAAATAGGTTTAATTTCCACAATGTTGCACATATATTCATAATGATATTTAATATGTCGACTATTATTTTGACAATCCGCATGGCGGAGCGGTCACCATACCAGTCTGACCAGTGGGTCCCGGGTTCGATCCCCGGCCAGACAGATCTCAGAATGATTCATTTAGGTTTCTGTTCTGGGTCTGGGTGATTGTGTATTTGTCTTTGTGTGTCCAAGGCACTGATAACACTGGAGTAAATCCTACTGTGGGGCTATGAGTGTAGAATGCGTTTATGTTATGTTATTCAACTGCATCATCAGTAGCTACCTGTATAATTTGAGCAAATATAACTGGCTGACCATTCCACTGTAACTTGCCAATGATTTGAACAGGGTACGGTAAACCCAAAGTGCTAATTGTTGTGTGCAAGTACGCCATGGACACAGGTATACATCGTTTAGGGTCAGGCGGAGCAAATGTATCATGGGTTGTTGTCATCTAAAACACAGACAATTAATTATCAGTATTTAATATTGAACCTGAAATAAATTGTTATAAAACTTGTGTTATATTCAATAATATGCATTCCGATGTTATTGAAAATAAACAGGAAATTATTTTAAATGAATTTGAAGTACTACAACATAAAAAATACATATTTAGCTGTGTAATTTAATAATATTACGTTAAACTAATGTACTCAACTATTATAAGTAAAATATTGTTTCATTAAACGAGAGACCTCTACAAAATATACTGTGAAGCTCTACAAAGTATAAAAAGTGTAATAATACATACTTCCTTTATATAAAAACAACCATGTTTACTTTTCAGTAATCCAACTGTGCGAATTTTTATAATTTGGTCCCTGTTGCCCTCACATTTGTCGTATAACTTGCTAACAACGTCGTACATGATGAAATCTTCCTGCATACCATATAACATGTTTAACTAAACCAAACTAAACCAAGTAAGAAATATTAAGGTAAGCACTTACTAGTGGAGTTTCAATTGAAAATGGGATATCACGGTAAGAATTGATCTTTAAATACGGCATTTATCGAGTTACAAAGTCGGAGGAATAATGATGAAATGATATAATTAAATTAAAAGTTTGTAAACATAAACTTTAAATAATTCGCATCAGAATCAATTGCAAACTATTTGGTCCCAAGTTCTTAAAATGATAAATGAACAGACAAAGAATCAACAATTCAATGTTATTTGTAGTAGCAATGAAATATGGGATAACATATTAATTTAAAACTTAAAACTATTTATTCATATTCGACAATCAACAGTTCAAACCATATTACTTTACTCTTTGGTTCAATTTCAAACTTAGGATTTTATTTTTTAGTGTCATAACAACAACGTTGCCACTATTCAGACCTCCGTTTAAAACGTCAGAGTTACTATTATTACTTACGGCACAATGAAAGTTTATAAAATTAGATTGAAATGCAAGAAGTCAAGGCATCAAAAAGTCTAATGTCTACGTTAATATGACAATGTCAAAATTGTCAAACAAGAAAATAATTTCGTAAATAAATCACAATCAGAAACGTTGACCGCTTATGTATAAAAGGTTGCCGAAATAACTAATTAAATCTATCGCTAACGCAAATAAAACATAATATTGAAGTTACATATTTAGTTACATAATATAGAAGTTACATTTCCTGATAATATAAACATAATGACGTCAACTTTAGTTGATTTGCGGCCGAACCGTCGCTTACTAGACCACGATTTTGAGGGATATAAATTAAACTTACAAGCACTTCCTCATCACACGTTCAACTTAGAAGCCCCCGTGGACAGGGTGTATCCTGACGAAATACAGTATTCGTTCGTACACGCGAAGCTCTTCGCGCTTCATAACCACCTGGTACTCGACTACTGGGACCACGCGTATAACTACTATTACATCGATAACAAACAGCAAGTACGTAATGTTACATTTGAAAATATTAACAATACTTTCCAAACCGCTATTGTATACGATGTTCCAGCTCACGTAGAAAGACAATCGGGGCATTTTAATCTTTGCCTCGTATTTCCATCATGTAACAGAGCCGTCACAAGTGATGGCACAGGATACTTGCACATAGCTGACACAGGAGCGCGCAATAAGCCAGCAGCAGAAAAGCTTACCTGGCAGACATTACATTCCAGTTTGGTGCTGGGTGAGGGTAAATATTTCATTATTGTTGATGCCAGAGCACAGGAAAGGAACAATGTTGAGTTAATACATTGCCTGATACAATCTGTTGAGCAGAATGATAGCCACTTTTATTCCCTGTTATCTTGGGTCACATTTGAAAATGATGGTCAAACTTGGAAGCAATTATCAATGAAACAATTAAAGGGAAAAGGTATAGTACACTATGCTGCCTTGGAAACCAATTGCAATGCATTGTATATAGCATCAGATAACCCATTTAAATTTACTATGGATTCTGACAGAGAGATCGCAGAAAAGCCAGTGGAACCCAAGCAAATAATCTATACTTGGCTCCAAACATCTGAAGACATTACACTAACATTGAAATTGCAAAATGACTTCAACAGAGAATTATTTGATGTAAAAATAACGCCACTGGAAATTAAAATAAGTTATGGTGGAAAAGATTTTGTGGATGGAAAGTTAAAGCACAAGTTAGACAGTGAATTGACAACTTGGAATGTCCAAGATTCTGGGCAAGTAGACATATTGCTAACTAAGAGTGACAGCATGCTCTGGGATGAATTGATACAAGGTGGAGACCCTAAGGGAGAGCAGATAATGGATGCCAGTCTAGTTGAGGAGGCCCACAGGCGGCTAGCACACTTGTGTTCAGAAACTGAAGTCTTGCCAGACAAGCCTGTCCCTGGTCTGTCTAATCAAGAACTTGAGGAGTGTGATGCAGCCTCTGAAGAGGACACTATGTTAGGTATGTTATCCTTAATCCTCTCTTAACAAATACACTATCAACTCTTCAAAATTTGTTTAAAATTCTTATCATACTAAATGTAATTTAAGTCTGTGGATATTACTACACATTGCTTTATTTCATTACAGTACGTATGGAAGTGTCTTCTCATCAAGTCACACATAGAGCTCCACTGAGTGTTCATCACTACCTGTTCAATGTCCAACTGGAGACATGGGAAGTGCCTGCCCTGGTACTGAGGCACGATGTTGATGCATGTGTCTGGCAACCATATGCACAAGTAGTTAATACCGAAAGCTGGCCAATGTTGCATCAAGGAACACTTATGGCTTTTGGCTACATCCAGTCATCGAAGCAAAACCGGAAATTTCTAACTTGCCCACCAAGTTTCTCCTATGGTGTCGTTTGTGAAGCCACAAGGCATATTTTTATTTATAAAAATGCAGGTATTCAAAACTGCCTACTG
>DWTU01003275.1:0-10570 GCA_018251515.1 Cecropterus confusis
GGGCGTGTCTTCAGGCGTGTCCTCAGTGCCCCTAATTAACGTAACTGACCTAAGCTGAGGTCCGTACCTCACGGGAGGTGCCCTTGGGTCAGCCGCAATTCTTATTTAATAAGAGGCGGAAGGCCAGGACTCCGGTATTAGCTGGATCCGCAACCGTCCCACCTAACGAAGGAGGAAGGACGAGAAGCGCGGCGACGGGAACCAAAACATGTTCCAGCCCATAGTCTTCTTGTCCCTTGTAGTTGTAATTGAACACAACACAAAGTTCACAAACATAACTTCCATCTGGGGATCTCATCATGTAAATATTGTTCTTGTATCTTATATTTTATTTGTTAAGACAGATAAACATCTTGTCTATCCTCTATCTGCCTTCCAGGGGTTGTTTGTACTGATCACAGACACTATTTGGGGTGGCACATTAGTAACCTTCAAATAATACTGGTACATTTGCTTACATTAATTAAAAAATATATAACAAATGGAAATTACATACCACATTACTGATATGAGATTTCCTTGCTAGTTTAACTGTCAGTTTGTTTTTACCCCATGTACACTTATAAAAACTGAAGATTCTAAAAACTTTACCTCATTGTTGATATCAAAAACGCCCTCCTGGATCTTCTCATAGATTTCCTTGGCAGTGTTGATGAAGGCTTCCTCGACGTTAGCAGCCGTCTTGGCGGAAGTCTCCATGAACACGAGGCCATGTTCACGCGCGAAGTTTTCACCTTCCTCTTTCTTTACCTCACGTCGCGATTCGAGATCACTGTAATGCACGTATCAAATATTTGTTTAAAAACGTTTAGTAAATAACATCCCATTTTTTATAGTATGGATGTAGCTAACGAGCATGCAGCCCATCTGATGGTAAGTAGCTACTGCCGCCCATGTACATCTGTAATCAACCCTAGGTAAGATCAAAGTATCACCTAATGTTAGCCACGGATGCGTTGCTATCCCTGAGGGCTAAAATCCAAGTATACCCAACATTAAGTTTTTTTTTTTATATAATATGGAAATATAGCAAACGCCTCGGAATGGAATGCCTCGGAAAAGAATGTCTCCCTTACCAACCCCTTCAGGCCAGAACACAGCAGCGCATAACACTGCTGTTATTAGGCAGAAATAAGTGTGGCGCTGGTGCTTCCGGAGTCGAACCACAAAGAGTTCTACCACCTTCAAAATATATATGTGCCCTAGAAGTTAAATTACTTTTGAATAATAATTAGTGGTAGTGGTAGGAAGTTATAAAAACTCCTTAGTATGCATAGTATCCCTAAAGATTTTGGATGTTAAACATAGATTTACTTTGTAAAAATTACCGCTGCTTTCCAAACAGTACATTTTTCATTATATTTACAACTCTTTCATTTTGAAAAACCTCACGGCGCCAAGTGACGAAACATGGTGTCAATCGACTAAATGATGACAATCAATACAGCATGCGTTTTAATTGTGATCATTTAGTTGTGACGAAATATAGCACTTAATATAATTTAGAAGATATTCGAATTTATTTGTTACTTGTGATCTACTAAAGAAATTGTGAATTTTTAATGCTTTATGTTTTTTTGGTTTCGAACTTTGTTTTATTAATGGCTGCTAAAACTGATTGTTTATTTTTTATTGAAATGGCAAACTTAATCTTACACATATGCTAAGATTCAATGCCCTCTGTCATTATCCAAACCTCAGTGGCTCTAAAAGGACACATATAAAAGGATACATTAATAAAAATGTTGGTTAAAACATGAAACGTCCGAATCTACCTATTCTAATATAATTCTATAAATGAGGCATAAAATTTCAATGCAGTTGCATACCTCTTGTTACCAATAAGCATGATAACCATGTTAGAGTTGGAGTGCTGGCGCGCATCTTCCAGCCAAGTGGTTAAGTGATTGAAGGTGTCCCGTCTGGTGATGTCGTACACTAGAAGAGCCCCCGCCGCACCCCTGTAGTATGACCGAGTGATTGACCTGGAAGTATCAGAAAAGTTAAATTGAATTGCATATTACTTTATTGCTGCAAAAACTTTTGGCTCATAGCGACTATAATAATAGTAACAGTATTGTCGTAATTATAATTGTCTCTACTACTTTGTTCTGTATACTAATTTTAATTTCTACATCTCTATAGTTTCCATGAACTAAATGACTGAGAATTCAAGAAAATAATGAAAGCTTTAGGAACATACAAAATCAATAATTGAAATACTTGTGTAAGTACATTAAAGTCTTGTTAGGACAATGTTTAACCAAAACATTGTCCTGACAAGATACTACCCTTATATAGAATCTTAAATTAATATATGTTTAATTTAAGATTTCTATCCAATCTGACCTATAAAACAAAGGTTTTCTCATACAATGATACATTTTTTTTTACCTAAATGCTTCCTGTCCAGCAGTATCCCAAATCTGTAACTTGATTTGCTTGCCATCGATGGTGATCATGCGAGCACCAAACTCCACACCAATGGTCAAGTCATGCACTGGCTGGAATCTTTTGTCTGTGAACTGCAGTAACAGGCAGGACTTGCCCACTCCTGTTAAAAAGGTAATAATAATTATTTTAGATATTATCAGCATAAACCTAGTAAAAAGGTAGGTCTTCACTGCCGACAACAGTTCAACTCCAGAGGGTGCATATTGCAGTTTAGCCTAAATACAAACACAATTCAAAATTCATCAATTTCAAAATAGAGATATAGTAATTCCCTTAAAATTATTTTATAATTAAAGAACTCCACTGTGGTAAAGGGACTTTTAATTTTCATTATCTTAACTTCATTTCGATTTGATTTTGTCTTCATGGGACATGCATCTTTATACTATTGGGGCCAATATTGTGAGTCACTCAGTCTCTTATTGGTAAATAGCCATTTGCAACAATGAATGAATCATTAATACAATACCTACAATGACTGCAACTTTTTTTTAAATATCCATATCTTACTTCAGAAATGTTGAAAAATAAAGGTATATAATAAACTAGCTACTTCCCACAGCTTCATATGCATGGGTTAAATTATCTGTGTGCCAAATTTCATCTAAATCCAATCAGTAGTACAAACACACATACATCTTCACAAGTTTTTGTGTTTATAATATTAGCAAGATTTATATTTCAAAAAAATTCATAATTTAATGATAATTAACCCTTCATGAGCCAATTTGACATGAGCTTGAGCTCATGAGATGTTTCAAACAAGACAACACAATTTTTGTAAAGTTGAGTAAAGTATTATTCAAAATTCACCATTTTAATAAGGACTACTAATCTTATTAATCTTCTATCTGGAATGAGGGATGTTGTTTACTGCTATTATTTAGTGAGCAGACTCATTAAATAATAGCAGCAAACAACATTGGTGATTGTTAAGTGAGGAGTAAAGTTTAGGATTTTGGGTATTATCAACACAACTTAATTAGAAGTGCATTTCTTGAGCCAATTATATGTAATGCAATGGTTGAAATATATGATTTTTTATAACATTTAAGTAGCAAACGAGCATACAATCCGCCTGATGGTAAGTGGCCCATAACATCTGTTCTCAATTCCAGATAAAATCAGTCTTATCTGAGTTTGCCCACAAATTCATTGCTAAAATATCATGACCAAAATATTATTGACGGACTAAAGATTAAGTTGAGGTCAATTTGGCTAAGCAGGTTTCAACAAAATGGTTGTTTTGGTTAATTCTACACAATAAAGGCAACACTTGTATTATTTTTTGTTTGTGTTAAGGCTAAATAAATAACCTTGGTCTGAATCTTATCAAATCACAGTATGTGCCGATTACCAATTTAAAAGTCTAAGTATTTTTACATAAATATTGCTATTGTGTTTATTAATAGAACAGAAACAATTTAAATGTTGCTTAGTTAATGTTGTATCATAAGTAAAATATAACGAAATGGATTAAAAAAAAAACAAACAAAGAAAATCCTTGACAAAGAAACAAGAAAAGGTTTGATCTAACCAGTATGGTTCAAGCTTAAGTCTAAACTAAGTGATAGAATTACAATTTATAAGATAAAATCACCATTAAGGATAGTTACGCACTATTTTCATTTGTCAAAGCGTAGGCGGAACGTAAACCCTAAAGTGTAGAAAAGTAATACGTTTATTCTTTGTCATATCAATAAATAAGCAATATAATATAAATACACATGTATAAAATGTCATTAATCTTCATAATACTTAGACATAATAAGTTTTCAATATAAATACACTGGAACAACAAGTTACATGCAATATGAAATATCAGGAAATAAAATCAATACCTGTGTCGCCAATGATGATGTATTTAAACAAGTAGGCGTAAGCCATTTTATAGCTGTTGCTTGAAGACAAAGATGAACTGGAACAACGACAAATATAAACACGACGATATTAGACAAATATTGAAGATTTAAGACGCAATTAATAAAAACTCCCAGCTGGTTGAAATAATCTGTTCAACTTATTCTGTCTGTCATCAGTGTTGAAAATTTGCAACTTGACTTGACAATTTGCTTGACAATTTATCATAGATATTGATAGACACGTATTTTTTTCGTTATAACAATTTATGAATATTATTGCAGAGTAATAAACCGAACACAATATATTAAATATTTTATAGTGTAGTAGTATATACATTCCTAATATTTAATATATGTCTATATTAGGATATAAATGATATGATCGTTAATGTATTTAATAATGTTTAATATAATATTTCTTTTTGCACTTAATAACGTTGAATTTTATTAATTAATTTCAATTATCTTTCTAAAATTAGTTTATACACTGTGCTCGTGAAACTATATCCGTGAAACTTCAGTCTCACCAAAGTTAGGCTGAAAGGCATAAAGCTAAGACCGTGAAACAACACATAAAAAAACCGTATCCGTTTCTGTCAATTGGTTGTTATTAATCCAGTATTTCCAATTTGAGATACATATTTAATGTGTTTATAATTTAATTGCGTTCTAAATAACCTAGAAAGCGTTTCAATAACAGAATACATTAAAAAGTTAAGTGCACCGTTTTTATAAAACTTGTAACCTTAAAGTGTACAATGCCGACAATTCGTATGTTTTGGTACCTGTAGCAATGGAATCTATAGACGATTTATCGTGCTCGAGAAATACCAAACAGAAGTGTGACGATGAGAAAGGCAGAAATTGCAAAAACACACCTGTGCAACGGGGGCAAGGTAACGACGAGCAAAATGTGTTTACATCAATGTCACACGAAGTTGATTCCAGTTTTGTTCCGTGGAACGGCCCCCAGTCCAGATTAAGTGCTACGTCGAGCAATGATTGCGCATCTTCGTCGAGTTACTCGATAGAGAAACAATGCGTTAACGTACGTAACGTAAACGAGCCGCAAACGTCGAATTACGCTAGTAATTTCAACGCAGACTTTTCGGAACCTTCGTGTAGTAGAGTCGATTCGAACTTTTATGATAAAGGCTCAGAGCCGAACCTCGAACAACAATGTCAAAGACATAAAGCATGCATAGATAAAGTAGGTAACAGTAGCTATAATGTAAATACACCATCAACAAGTGGTACAAGTAAGAGTGGCGATAACAATGTCTCTGAGAGCAGTGGTTTCAGGGAGAGTAGGAAGAGGCCATCCAGCTTGAAGCTAAACAAGTCCAATCTGGATGCGGAGGACAGTTCAAGTGATACGGGCAATGATGATTACTCATTAGGATCGGAGGATGGTTGCATCTACACATATAGAGGAGGAGAACACTTAGCCGATTTGCCGAGTTCATTCTTCAGTCTGGACATGGGTCTGCCGCTAGACAGACATCTTCCAATGCCTCCAAACTACCCACTGCCACAGCAGGCGGGACCTAATGCTCGGGAAGGTTCAAGGGCATCCAGTCCAGACATGGACTTCCTAGAAATGGACTTTGATCCGGGGCCGTCATGTGAGGTGGATACTGGGGATGAATCCACCCCAGATGTGGACTTAGAGGGAGCAAGCATACCGGAGGAGAATGAGCCAGTCATTAGAGGAACTTCACCAGAATATTTACCTGGTGCGCGACATCCTCCACTGCTTCCTGTGCCTTGTCCAGTCCAACCACCCACTGATATTGATTCCCATTACTATAATGTGCCATCTTCTAGTAGAGGTCTAGATTTAGGACAAGGTGATATTCAAGAAAATGTTGAAAGTAATGATGCTTACGGTCCATACATAACTCATGTGAATGTGAGAGGGGAGCAGCTTTTAGTGAGGAGGACAATGATGCACTGGCCCACAGGAACACCTGCAAATCTGCATGTGTCTAGTGGTGATCTTGTCTCACCAAGAGAGATATTAAACTGTGAGTATTATGTTCATTTTAACTAGTCTCTTTCTAATTTTTTCTTTTAAATTGCTTTTAAAACTTTGGATATCTGAAAGATTTGGTTTGAGTTTTTAAGTGATAACCTGCTGATTTAAAGATAACATAATAGATAGATAAGAGAATTTTGTGACTTTTTATTTTACCAGTAAAATTGCTTTTTTTTTTCAATTGAAATTTTTAATTTTTTAAATTACGTTTTAAATTTAAATAAATTTTATTGGTTAACATACAGAGAGCACATATACACTTAGTATCCCCTAATGTTTGTGGTCATCATGTCTATGGACATCTTTCACCCTTTAACTTTATTACAGCTCTTTCTCAATTTTGATGACCCACGTGGTGGGGTCACGCAGTGTGCCCTGGGTTCGATCGCCGGTGAGACAGACATCTCAATGTTGAGTTTAGGTTTCTGTTCTGGGTCTGGGTGTTTGTGTATTCATCTTTGTGTGTCCATGGTACCTACGACAGAGGAGAAAATCCTACTGTGGGGCTATGAGTGTAGAAAGCGTTTGTATTTGTGTTATAATGAGAAGGTTAGGTTAGTTAGTGTGATGAACAATGATTCACTCCACCTTATTCATTGGTTTACCTTACCTAACACTATTTTGAAACCCAAAAGAATAAAAGGAACCCTTATAGCATCACTTTGTTGTCCATCTGCCTGTATGTCTGTTGGTCAAGACCATTTTTTCAGAACTGGGTACGGGTAACGAGATAAATTTATATTATTGGGTCAACACACTTTATTAAAAATGATATCTTTGTCAAATTCATAAGGAACTCAAAACTTATAGTGTATTTCCTATTTACCTAGATTCTTAAAATTTGGCAAAAAATAATGTCTTGTAGCACATTATAACGAAAACTTTTGTAAACCATGAATATATAGTTTAAGAACGAAAATAGGTTAATATACTATTCCAGACTATACAACAAACAATTGTTCAAACAACACAAAGTTGATGCAATAACTATGTCCAGAGATTTAATGGAAAATTTTTATGAAAAATTTTACTTGGTCCTTTTATTTAGTCTTTGATTAGAGCAATAAAGTTGGATTTTTGTTGTCTTACACTTGACCAATTCATGGTAGTCTTTCATAGATATCCATAACTGACATGCTGTTTTTCAGATGATGAAGAAAATGCAGAAGGAACCCTGACATATCAAATCAATCAGGGTGAAAAGCCAGAGTTTGAACCTGCAAACCTGTCTTCAGCCCTCTACCATCTAACAATGGCTAAACGGCTGATGCTAGAAAAGACAAAGGCTGATGTGGAAAGTCAGGATATTGCAAGAGCTAGTGCTGAAGAGAAAGTAAGATAATACTATATGATTTAAAACTGCATTTTCGCAAAATTGATACACTTTGTTAATTTGTTATTAGGTAATCTTGTTAAGGTTCGTTTTACCGACATTTCAAACAAGTTGCATGAAACATGGTCAATGAGAAACTTAAAAAGTATATAGTATTGTTATAAGATACATTTACACTGCTGTCAGAGGTTGCCTGACAGCAGTGTAAACCTTCTTATTTGATCTCTTATAATTTTCTTAAAATACATATTGTTTCAATGCATGAATAATCACACAATTCAAAGTTCATTAATTTGGAGTAAACTCTCAATATATTTTTTTTAGAATTGAAAATGTGGTGCATTTATTATCCTAACCATTAAAAGATTAATCATTAAAAAGATAAAAACAAAGGTTGTTTTTTTACTAGCTCTCCTGAAAAATTACCGTTTTTGAGTTGTTTTATTATGCCAGGCAGTGAAAACTGTTTCTTTAAATAGAAAAAAGATGTGTTGGCCTATTTTAACTGCAGAGGATTCTGTCTTGTAAAACATATGACAATGTGTCGATGTTACTTACCTAATTCATCTAATTCATTCATGTATTTTTTTATATTTTTCAGAGTGCAGACAAAGATACGAAGACAGAAGGCGAGTCTTCAGAGGTTCCTGCTTGCGTGGATCCACCGAGATGCATGGTGTGGTCGGAGCGTGAGGCGTGTGAGAGACAGGTCACACAAATCGGCACTTCAGCATGTGGCGCTACAGCCGTTGTTAATGTATTTGTAAGTAAATTAAAAGAAGTAAACATGCAAAAAGGTATTTAGTTAGAATTTTAATCAGATAACATATTGACTCACATACCATATGTATCATATCTATGAAAAACAGTATTTGAGCATTTTATCTGTATGTTTTAGATGTTACATAAAAAAAAATGGCATCATGGGTATCATGTCACACTTTTTAATGTATGCTATTGCCATTTGTATTGCATTTATAATGTGTTTAACATGTTCAGGGTTTAAAATATATCAATTTTAATCATAGTTAAGGTGGGGTTTTTCTTAAAGTACCAGGAATTTATAAAAAATGCTGTATGTAAATATTTGTGTTTAACTATCTCTATATTTTTGAAATTTTTAAGTGTTGCTGAACCGTTAGAGCTGACATGTTGTACCCCAGCAGTATATTTATTATTCTTTGTCTACAGTGTGTTGATTTTCAGATTGCACTGGGCGTACCCGTTAATATAGAAAAAATCAATGCTGCCGTTGGTACAAGACAGAGAGCAAACAATGCGCCTTTGCCGAGGTAATTTTAGCACGTATAAACATGTATCGACAAAATGTATCGATAAAATTATAAAAACAAACTGACATAATACACTAAATGTATCATTGATCAAATTTTGGAAAAACCATAACAATACCATAGTAAGTTGATTTGAAACTTCAAAAATCCGAGTGAAATGCATGAAAGATATCTCTTTGTGATTTTTATGGCTAGAACACACTTCGTAAAATCCAGTTGATAGATCCTCAAACTAGATATTCCTTCTTGCCTTGCCGATTACAGTGAACCTAAGAGATTTATATGACTATAAGTAAATCCTAAAATTGGCCTATCCTGTTAATTCACACATGTAATAAAAATGAAATTTCGGCGTGTCTGTACATTGTAATATATTTGAAAAATGATAGTTTGGATAACTATAAATAAGTTTAAATAGAACATTCTTAGTTATTAGATTGTGTTGTCAGTTCGTCTGTGTGTTTGAAATAGCATCAAAGCAGAAATACTGAATTTGATTCCTTGATGTCTTGAGGTAACGTTAAGTCTTTCTTTTATTAAAATTTACTCTAATAAGAGTTTTAAAAGTTATATTACATTGTTTAATAAAAGGACACAGCTATAAATAGACTAGTTGTGTCACGCCGTTTCACCCGCTGCATAAGAAAAAAAAAAATAACTAAACGAACATAGCGTGATGTTATATGATCAGTGTGACGTTTTGTGACCTTTGTTAATAAATGGACTATTCAACACAAAAAACAACTTTTCAATTCGAACCAATAGTTCCTGAGGTTAGAGCGTTCAACCAAACAAACTAACTGTTCAGCTGTATAATATTATACAATAAAAATAATGACAACAATAAATACATATATAAACAAAACAAAAAAATGTTTCTATTTCAGGTATCTATTGTCTCGGGCCGTGGCTGGATGCACCGCGGCGGATTTAGTAACGGGAATCCAAAAGGCCTCAGATGGACTTGTCACCGCTAGGTTCTTCCCCACGTACCCAGAGAGGGCAATGTCGTTGTCGCATTGGCTTGCTGATTGGATATCGATTGGTTAGTAAACACTAACATGACATAAACATGTCAGTCATAAATTGAACAGTAAGAAAGAAGGTAGAAGGTAGAAGAAAAAAAGCTTCGTTCTTAAATTAAAAATTCGGCAAATTGTGATGAATACTTGAATTAACTCCTTATAACGTATTCTGTCGTCTAGCGAATTAAGTGACGATTTCGTGTTGGAAAAGATAGATATAAATATTACGCCCCTTTTAATAAATGCGCGCTTTAAGAAAATTTCCAAAATGGGCCCACCTTTTTTTTTGTAGTATAGAAGTAGGAAACGAGCGTGCAGCCCACCTGATGGTAAGTGGCCACTGCTGCCCATGGACACCTGTAATAAACCGTAGGTAAGATCAAAGTGTCATCTAAGGTTAGCCACAGATGCGTTGCTACCCCTGAGGACTAAGATGGAATGAAAAGTATATCTCCCTTACCACACTCTTCAGACCAGAATACAACAGCGCATAACACTGCTGTTATTAGGCAAAAATAGGTGTGGCGGTGGTGCTTCCGGAGACGAACCACAAAGAGTTTTACCGC
>DWTU01003276.1:0-10569 GCA_018251515.1 Cecropterus confusis
TAGAGCCGAATGGTTTAGTACGTGGCGATGGTAAGAGGCCCGATGGATTAACTCTTATTCCCTGGAAGAATGGGAGGAGTCTTATGTGGAACGCTACTTGCGTTGACACACTGCCAGTGTTAGACAACGATTAGTTATACCTTTATCTACTACGATTTTATGGACACACATGGCCACTGAGCTGCAACGGACAAAATTATGATTACTACAATATTAACTCGAACTTCACCGGGAATGAACCTAGAACTCATGATCTACCACATCTACTACACTGCACTGATAAAACGATTTACTTTTCTGTTTAAAAAAAAATTCACGTCATTTTCAGATTCATTTTGGTTTATTAATTTAGGTGGAAATGAAACAAGATTTAAATAAAATTCCTCGCTTCCTAGAACCGGGTTTAATCTAGGAGCATTCTGTTTTATATTTTTAGTTCCGACCTCGCTACATATTTAATCGCTACGAATTTTTTATTCCAATTTGTTTGTTGATTCGCATGACAGTATGGTTACCATAACGGTCCATCGAGCAAAGGATTCTGGAGATAAGCCAGCGGGCATCTTGTGTGTAAATGTTTAATCTAGATATTTGGTTTCGAGCGTCAATGCACTCAGCTTAATGAACATGTCCAGCTTCATACCAAATAAACAGTGTATCGGGATGACGAATTTGATTTAGACGCATCTGATTGAGGCTGACATAGCCCTGCTGAGGGTCGACTTTATCATGGTCAAGTTAAGCGGAGTAGCAGTGATAGCGGAATGGTTGAAACTCGTCCTCTCAATCGAGGGTCCGAGGTTCGAATCCCAGGCACGCACCGCTGATATTTCTAAAACTATGTGCGTATTATTACTGCTTTACGATGAAGGAAAACATCGTGAGGAAACCTACATACCTGAGAGTTCTTTAAAAAAAATTCAAAGGTGTGTGAAGCCCACCAATTCACAGTTGGCCAGCACGGTGGACTATGGCCTGACACTCTCTCAATCTGAGAGAAGATCCGTGCCCAGGTGTGGGACAATAATGGGTTGATGGTTTGGTTTGGTTTGATTAGAGCAGTAGAAGTTTTGTGGTTTGACAACGAAAGCACCACTGCCACGATTTTTTCTCCTATTAACAGCAGTGTTATGAATTGCTGTGTTTGGATCTGAAGGGTGGTAGGGGAGACATACATATCTGAGGCGTCCAACTTAGTCCTCAGGGGTAGAGCCGCGACGGCAAGCTAGCCTCAGGTAAGACTCTGATCTTATCTGAGGTCAATTACAGAAGACCATGGGCGGTAGTGGCCACTTACCATCAGGTGAACTGTATGCTCGTTTGCTTATTCCGTATTAAAAAAAAACTCAGATAGTAGGCACGTCGTCAGGGTCGTCCCTATCAGGTAAAAATAGAAATCTATTACTAAGTCCGTATGTCCGTCTATCACATGGCCCTATCCCTTGAACCGTAATTGATGAACACTTACACTCACTAGAGGTACTACACAGACTATACATGCTGTGGCCCCTACAACAAACAAATAATAAAATTAAAAAAAAAATAGCTATACGAGAAACCTATCTACATATATCCGCGTTTTACGGTTTGTCTGTTGAATCGTAATAGGTAAATAGTTTAAATTCCCACAATGCATGCCCATCTACAGCTAGTATGGTAACAAATGCTAAGTTCATCTCGCATTTGGTAAATTATTATTATTATTTCAATAAACTTTTAGATAGGGAGACATACTCACCCGATGTATTCCAACTTGAGAATTATGTTGAAGTAGTAACACATCTGCTCCAATTGTATCTGGTTTCAATAAAGAATGTCCGTGGGCTGTAGTGGCTAATTTACAAAACATTATTATTAAACATTATTAAACATTAGGTGGACTGCATTGTTGTTTGCTATCTCTATTCTAGGGTTGTAACGAAACTCCGCCTCCACTACTGCGGAACTTGCGCAAAAAATCGAACCTCCGCTTCCGCATCTGCCTCCGCAAATTTATTACTTAACGATAACGGAGGTTTATTAATAGTTGATCTTGACGTACAACGTGCACAGACGGACGCTACGCGACGCGGCCACTTAGCTACTTGTTGCTTGCTACTTGTTGTTGTTGCAACTAGATATTGTAATAGATATATAACCTCAAACATAAAGTTTTTGCCCCCACATTTCGCACTTACTTATCGGCGCCATCAAGTTCAGCGCTAAGTGAACGATTATTTAGTGACAGCCGGCACGGAATACGTGAATATAATTTTCCTCTTCTTAATTTTGATTATTAGTAATAATTTGACTTTTAAAATTATGTAAAATTCACTTCCGCCTCCACATCCGCGGAGGTGAACTTCTTAACTTCCGCATCCGCCTCCGCCTCGGCTAAGATGGCCTCCGTTACAACCCTACTCTATATTATATAAAATGTCATTTAAAGTAGATACTTACTATTAATATAACCAATTTATTTCAAATAACCGCGGAAGTCCTTAGGCGGCTTAATAAAGTTAAAACCGATTCGACGCTAGGCCAATCAGCACTCAGTATTATTGCAATAATTTGATTCGCCGCAAGCAGATTGAACCGCAGCCTATGCTCGTATTACTTCATGTTAATAATAGTTTAGTTTTATCACTACATAATTAATTTATGTTTGTCATGTATATTAATTGTAAACTCTTAATATTATTTTAATGATTAACATTTATTTATCACGTTTCAAAGGTTGATAACATTTATTTTCATTGTTTACAATTGGTCACTTTCTTCTAAAAATGCCTAATGGAAGCGAAAATTCTCTAGAACACAGTGTCACACGGTGACGTTTCATTGCAAACAAAGAAAAACCAAATCCTTTGTAAAATCGCTTAGCTAGTTTTTGTGCAGCAGACACGGAATACTGCTTTACAAACGTTACAAACGTGTCAAATGTATGCTTTTAAATTTCTAGCAAATTCGGGCGTCGATTTCATGGCGAAAATCTCTTTCCAACAATATTGATTTTACTGTGTGGGATTTACTTCATAAGTGATGTAACTTCTTAACGAAAACAAGCTTATTAAAATTTATATTAATACACCAGCCGTGTAGGTGGGGAGAAATACTTATTTTATTCAGTTTCAATGAAATAATTTAACTGTTTATCCCGACCTGCCCACGGGAATGGAAAATACAAGCATTACGCAAGTTTTAAATACGATACTTTATTTGATAATATAATCAACTATATTTATCGCATTTTTTCACTTATGACACACGAATATTTACTTTCCTAATAATTTTATTAAAACCAGCTTTGCCTTAATAAGGCGTGATCTGTTAATAAATATGATAAACCTATTCCTATTACGATCACAATATTTACAGATTCCGTTGTGAATAATAAAAAAGGAATTGTATTGACTTCAATCGGGTAATTTAAAAAAAATATATTAAAGTATTTCAAGCATAAAGGTCGCATTTTTAATTTATACATTGAAATGTACCGTTTTGTTAATTATTGAATATTTTTATGTTCATTACTTACTCGGTCCTTCTACAATAGATACAATTCATAATATTTCCATACCTACAGGTGATTTCGCTCATGAGTCGGCGGCAACCACATTACACATAGGTACATCTGCTATGTATTTATTACATAAATATTCATAGATATTTACTTAGTACTTTACCTACCTACGCATGGAACTAAAATCATTTTGTAATTTTCTCATTTAGCTCGTTAACGTGATCAGACGAGTACTGTCTGAAGTTTTGAGATATTGTGAAGATGCTCTAATAATATTAAATTGAAAAAGAAAACTATATTTAGTCCTCTTATCTTGCTAGAGCGTAAGTTAGATAAGAGTGAGTAAATATTTTCGATTACAGGAAACATAGGACAAGATGGAAGACAAGAGCATATATTGCATACAGGGTAGTGTAGATTAAAAGAGTAATAAATAGAGTAGGAGTATATGCGATAATATATATAAATAATATTATGCCATATTTTCTTGTTTTGAATAAGAATGCAACTGTTTCTTACAGTTAACAGAAATGTTTATTAGTCAATAAATAGGATACAGCTCAAACTTTGCCCAAACTATGTAGACAGGGGAACTGTCTCAGGATCACACATACATCTCTGCAACTATGATATATATATGAGCACACATGCATCTCTATAACTATGCTGACAACTGAATTTAATATAGTTATCGACTCATCATAATTCTACGGCAGATCCTTATAATTTACATGAAGCCGTCTATACAGTGCCGTGCAGTAAAGTTGTACTAACACCATAATTTTCGCCTTCTTTAAGAATTACGCGAACGTACTTGTGGGTTGTTAATAACAAAATTTGGGCGTACAAATAACAATCAACGTGTGACAATATTTGTCCAGCCAAGTGATTCTACTTTTCAGCTTTACAACTAGGCATAAAGGTATGATAATCTATGAGGACTTCCTTAGGGAGTTTTCTAAATTTTGCTTTTTTTATGTAACGTCGGTCGTTAATAATAAAAACAGGGTATTACAAATCCTTCGGCATCCGGCACCTGACTGCGTCTTCCTATCAATTAACATCTATTCAAGTTGTAGGAGTTATGCGTGGTTCAAATAAAATTGTATTAAAACGTTATTGAACAAGTAAATGGTAATAACCTGTAATATGATGTATTAAAATAATTTTCTCCATTATTATTATCAACTACCTACGTACTATAATTATGTCTTTGTCCTATTTTTATACTTTTTCTCGAGGCTCTGACCACTTGGGCCATGTTTAAGGTAAAAAGCATCCTATGTTCAGGCCATTAAATATTAGTGTGGCAAATGTTATCAAAAACCAAGCAGCATATTTTGCGTAATATACCAACAAAGAACTATCCATCCATCTACAACTAGCGGCCCGCCCCGGCTTCGCATGGGTGTACTTTTATTTTTAAACATTTTGAGATATATTTATAATTTATTTTTATAAAGTACATAGGTATGGTTTTTTTTCTCTTTAAATTTTAAATTTGTACTTGCCATTCTATTTTTATCTTTTTTAAAGGGTCTTACCCAAAACGTAAAAACGGAACCCTATTATTGAGACTCCGCTGTCCGTCCGTTCGTTTGTCCGTCTGTACCCGGTGATTTTGTTTATCTCATTTACTGACCTGTTTCCCGGTGACACTATAGCTCTCGAAATAAGCCAAGCCTACGCTACGGCGCGGGGCCACACTGGTTATTACGCGGCGGCCGTGTTTATTTTCCTAAATTCGTAATATCTTCTGAATGGAATGTCCGATTTGAGTAATTCAAAAAGTTATCTATAGGTATTGAAGCAGTTTTGAATCCGAAGATATGGTTATCATGGTGTGATGATTTTGGTCAGTTTTTTATTAACTTTTAAAATGTAGAAAGTGGTAATAGTGACATAACTGCAATGTTGGAGTTATTTTTTGTAGATATTGACATGTTCTCTACTACTTGTAGAACATTGTGTTGTTCTATCATCAATAGATAATGTAGCGCATGCGATGAAATAATTTTTTAAGCATTTTTTTTTACATCTTGGTTAACGTTACTGAAGTTTTAGCAAGGATTCCTAATTGTTCTTGTAATAAATATAGCCCATTTAATGGTGAAAGAATTTTAAAAAATAATCGGTTCAATAGATTATGAGTTTATTTATTAAATACATACAAAAATACAAAAATTCAAAGCTACTACGCGTGTGCTACCGGTCACTAACTTTAAGATTTTTATAGTTATGATCGCGAAACACTCTTGAAACATTAATGTTCCTAATTCATTGAATAACCTGTGTCATTAATTGTATAGGTACATATCAAAATAATATTTAAACTGTCTTACAACGTAGTGGGTGATCTTTAGACGCCCGATATAATTAGGGCCGACGTTTTCGTAAGGGATCAACGGTGAAATGTGTTGACCTAAATAAATATAAAAAGTGTTACACCGAAGGGTGTTGACCCCGTTTCATTCCGGAGGTGAGTCGGGAAAGGGCATATTTACCGATATTATTTTTGACAAACGCATCGAACAGAGATGTGGGTATTGAAGCGAGCTATTCGAGATTTGAGCGTGAATTTAATTACAATGTACAGGACGGTTGATCTCTCGGGATGCCATGCGGAAACCTATTACTAAGCCTACTGTGTCAGTTCGTCCACGTTGGACTGAATCTATATCGAAGGGGCTGTAACTTCTGGAGCGTAAATGAACGCTACGAATCTGTAGCTGTTCATAAATTCCACAAGTAACATTATGCTGCATTTGTCGCCGTAGGCAGAGTAGTTTCGGCCATGTAGGTATGTTCTCATTTGCTACGTATGCTGTAATATGTTGTATGAGCTTATAGTCACAGCAAGGCTGTACGGTAACGTTAATATGATACATAAAAAAAACGTAAATAATTTAAAATATAGAAACTGTTAATATTTTTCGAGTCGCTCTAAAAAAAATGGTATTATTCCCTACGCGATGTTCATCTGCTACTGATGAAAAGCCTCGTCAAAGAAGTTCACTTTATTTCCCTCTGTATTCGAGCCTCGTTAATAAATTATATTTAATTCAGTAACGACCGTTTCTTTAAAATATAACACAGCAACATATGAACTATTTAGTTCACAAAAAAGTGTAAATTCTTAATGAGATATATTATACTATAGATCTTAAATCATAAAAATTAATAAGCGCTTAAAGTTAAAAGAAAGAACAACATGGATACAATAAAATATTTTTTACAAGACAAAAACCGACTAAGTAAGGAAGAATAAGTAAAAGCGATAAACAAATATGTCAATAATGAAACATATATACAAATGATAATTTCATATTAAAATTTACAAAAAAAATACAGAGAGAACCATCATAAATACGTTTGGCGTCGCGTGGCGGCACCTTATGACGTTTTATACGCAAGGATCTTATAAATAACTTTTATTTTTTATTCATAATGTAAAAATAGAATAAATGTCGTTCCCGTCTCCTCTTTTATTTATTTGTTGGCACCTTTAAGCTGTACAATGTGCCAAGGGAATGAACTCGAAACACCACCCTATCTATGATGCAATCGGGTAAGCGCGAAGAAAAAAATAAATACAAAAATATACAAAATCATGATTTTAAATACTTATTTCATAGTTTTAATTAAACATTTAAGTTGAGTCAAAGGTGAATTACCATCCATAACTGTAAACACTGCGTCTCACGTATTGCCGGATCATTCTGCCGACCGAGTTGGTACCTAAGGTTCTACGAAATTGACATAATCGTATCTCTCTGCGTAGTGTTAATAAATAAATGCAAATAAATAATGAATCCTCCAATTACAAAATTCATTGTAATCTACCCCGATTTATTGGTAATAGTTTCATAACAATAATTGTAGTGGGTAGTTAGGTAGGTAGCTGTTGTAATTGTAGCAGATGATTGTTCTTCTTTTCAATTAATATTTTGTGCGGTCCAGGTTTGCATAACATTTTAGTAATTGAATGAATATCGTGCGTGAGGATGGATGCCGGCATAAAATACAAATGAATTTTGCTAGATGGACGATGATATTTATTTGGCAAATTGAAGAGGATTAACTGATTCAATAAATCAATATTTTTTAAAGCGTGGGTCGCGAGTGAACTGAAGGCTTTTATTTGTATAAAAATTGACCGAATAGATAGATTGTTGACATTCAAAGTGAGTTGAGTTTTGAGAATGAGAGTTTGAGAGAATAAATGAGATTTGATTTTAAAAATTTGAATAGCGAAAATATTAATTACTTATATTGGCTTCCCAAAAATGAGTTGTACTTGTCATGTATACTTTTTTTCTTTCCCTCTGCATATCATTATCATGTGAATCAAAAATGAGGAGCATTAATTGAAATTAGTGTTCTTGAAAAACTAAAGAATATGTGACTATTTCTTTTGCTATTAAGGTTTTATGTCGAGATATTGGAAATGGTTCTTAATGGTTTTCATTAAAAAAAAATGAATTAAAAAAAATAACCGATGGCGACGAAAGGTCATCGAGTGGCGACCACGTTTAGGCAAAAAGAGCACAGGTCGCATCCCTACCAGGTTGACCGATGACCAGAAGACGACAGCGGGGAACCGTTGAATTCATAAAGCACAGGGCCGTTTGAAGTAACGCCGTTTAGCGGAGGCCTATATCCAGCAGTGGACCTCGAAAGGCTGATGGATGAATGGAAGCAGCAATCGAGTATGCATTCCACGTGATAGTATGTGTTCGTATATACCTAGCTACTTTTGAGCTCTAAGGTGAAATGCATCGAATAAATATGTCTGTCATAATGCACCTTTCAGGCTGAAAAATACTAACATTCAACAACAGTATTTTAGGCAGCAATAGGTGTAGCGGTAGAGAACTACAAAAGTTTGTACCACCTTTAAAACTGGTAGTACCTATAACACGTGCCTAATGACGCGACTGCGTCAGAAGGAGGGTGATATTTTTCGAACATGCATGTATGTTTATTTGATTGTATGTCCATTACTTGGGCACCCGCTACAGCCCAAACAGCGTGACGTATTACATATCAGTAGAATTGTCAGTTTGCAGAGTGACATAGACAACATAATTTTAAAAAATGGCGCCTGTAACTAGGGGAAAAGGGCTCCCCACTTTCCCCCTAGTTGCCGGCGCCATGTCGACGTTTTCACTATTACGACAATATGGGTATCAAATGAAGCCAGTAAATAGACCAATCAAAAAATATACATATAATAATACTTGAACTTGACTATTTTGAAAAAAAAAAAATAGTTTTAAGCAGTCGAGTTTTTTGTTTTAATGTTTTTTAAGGATGTTACAACAACATAGCAATAGATAGTGCTAAAATATACTACACAATAGATGAAAACGGATAAAATGAAAAATATTACATAACAAACTTCATGTGACCTAGATGACATGATCAATGAGAATTTTACGATCTAACGTATAAAAGATGTATCATAAAATTAAGAGATGTTAACGAAACTTAGTGATAAGAGGTTAAAAGAAAATTACTACATACATATATTATTACAAAAACAAGAAAGCCGACTTCCTAAATTGAAAAGAAATAAATAAGTGCCACAAACATAATATTCACATATTTAAATAGTAGTTATATTTTTTTTTTATAAATTTCTTTTTATGGTCTACTTACTAGCTTTTCTTTGATAGTCATAGGTATTATCATCAATATATTATATCAATAGTAAAGAGTCGTCTTTTCCTCTCCTTTTTCCCCTATTTACAGGTACCATTTTTAAAATTATATCACTCTGTAAACTGAAATTATTCCAACAGATTATTTAGAGCTGTATCAACGTCGCTCGTCAACCACGTTAAGGATTAACGGCTGTTGACGCGGTTATATATTCGATAAATTATCCGGCGGATTGTTTGTCGATAACCTAAATGAGGCATACAAAGTGGCTCGCAGGTAAAAGCCACGCCACGATATGTGCGTCGTCTTTTTCTATCTTTTTAGTATATAACATAAACAAATTCACCTTCAAGTTCAAACAATGAAAGTCGCAGGCCGTATCGCGGTTTTTACATTGAACCATGTGCATCTCACTAATGTTCGCTTTATAACGCTTAACCACTCTCTCAAAAACATTAGTGGAGCCGTAACCTAAAGGGTCCGTTAGGATTTAATCTATACCAATACTGTGCCTACCACCACAAATATGTCAACCACACTGCAAAGCGGCGACAAAATGTTGACAAGCACTGGTTGCGTCGCGGTTGTTTTGTGGTAACTACAGGAACGTGACTCCACTATAGAGTAGCCGGAGTCGGATTATCTGAAAATAAACAGATGATTAAGTAAATTGCATTTTGCTTATTTCCATTCATTATAATTTCATTCAGACAACGTAATATGATATTTACAAATTATTCAATTTCAATCCATTAAAACTTATGGCCGTATAATTTGTATACGTGGAAGGCTCGATTTTACGCTTAATAAACATGTAGCTTTTTAAACCCGATCACAGTCAGCTAATTGGAAAACTTCTTAATGACCTGATCTAATACTTCAGCTCGTATTTGAAGTTATGCCGGAACTTTTTACAAGTAATATTACAATGATTATAACAGCTTTAGTAAATACAGTGTCATTATTAACCAACTTCGGAAAGGAGGTGGTTCTATGTTCGACTGTATGTATTTTTTTTTATGTATGTTCATCGATTTTTCCCCCTATTTGTGGACCGATTCTCAAAACTCTTTTTTTATTCAAAAGAGTACACTTCTGAGGTGGTCCCATAGGCACCAAATCAGGAACTGATGACGGGATCCCAGGAAAATTGAGGGCAACCCTCATATGTTAATGCCTACTAACAATGTTTTCCATATATTTTCTAAAGCTATTGAACCATTTGCATACAGTCATCATCATCTCATGACGCTAAGCTGATGACGGAATGTAGAACTTTTTAATGCTAACCATTAAAGAGTTGTATCTTCCTGTGAGCTATTTTTAAATTTAAATAGTAATAAATATAATTATTACTAAGCAGAGATATACAATGAAAAATTTGACGTTCAACTCCTCAACCC
>DWTU01003277.1:0-10568 GCA_018251515.1 Cecropterus confusis
GTGCCTGGGATTCGAACCTCGGTACCCTCGATTGAGAGGCCGAGTTTCAACCATTCGGCTATCACTGGTTTTGAGTTTGAGTTGAGTTTTGAGTTATTGAGTTTATTCATTACAAACATACAAAAATACAAAGTTATCCTCTTTATAATATTAGTATAGTTAATAGTTTTTTTTTTATATTACACATACACAGTATTTGGTAAGTAAGTTAAAAACACTCTTCATATACTAAGAGCTGATCTAATTTCAAGAGTACACTAAACTTGTGCCAAGAATTAGACAGTAACAAATCGATGTAAATGTTTATTATAATTTTCCATTACCCTTGAAAGCCTCCGGCTGTTGTAACCAAATTGGGAGTAATAATGGCGTTCACGGGCACTAAGTGTTATTATGTTTAAAGATTTTCTTTCATGATATTACATAATTTTCAATTTAAATGAAGATTATGATTTCGATGTTGTTTACGTTGATTTTATTATTCATACAGATGTAGTTGATGCTTTACGATGACACTGATGCCGTATTGATATACTTTTTGATGCAGATGATAGAAAATTAGAATAGTCATTAATTAAACTATACCTGTGTATGTTATGAATACTATATGGAAAATAATTTATTTTCCCAATTTGTTTGACAAATATCATTGTGATATCTTATTTTACCTACTATCTAAACCTTTTATTTACTATCTAAACCTACTGTATCAAACTTTTCTTTCTCCTCCTCCTCCTCCTCTACCTCCTCCTCCTTCTCTTCCTCCTAGGAGGGCTAATGAAAGTTTTGCTAATAGTCACCGCACCTAGCATGCGTATTGCGTGCGTGACTGCAATGGGTGTTGATGTTACACAGGAAAACGCTACTGTCCAACTTATGGATTTATTCCATTGCGGACACTACGTACTTTTCTACAATATAGACGTAGTAAAAGAGCATGCAATTCACCTGACGGTGAGTGTACACTGCCACCCATAGACATCTAAGTTAGTAAGGAACTTCATATAGAAAATGGGTTGTATCTGAAGTCAATGAGCCGGCAATCACACCCTTAGAAATTGATGTGACGTGGACGCGGACCATTTAGGAAACTGCACTAGACTTAAACGTTTCCTCATATATTATCACTATTAACTTTCCAGGGTGACCGCTCAACTAGCACCGAGGCTGGTCCACCAGCTGCACTCAGCAGCACGTCGCTACCCTGGGTGGAAGGCGTTAACGGACTACCCGTACCACAAGCCCTGGAGACACCCGGAACAGGTGCCGTCTTATCGGATACCGCTTGAAGACGTGAGTTGAACCATTTTAAGGTGATATAATTTCTAACTTATCTATTTTGTCGAGTCCTGGGTAGATATCGAAATGATTAAAATTATGTTGTGTTTAGTTTGCTAGTATACAAGTACACGCGTCTATAAGACTCACATCAAAGCGAAATATTGAAACTGTTTTTAATCTTAATTATAAAATATAACACCAAATATATGCAAAAGTTATATAAAAACAAAGCAGCAGCAACCAACAAGCCTATTTACAATTTTACATGTAATATTTTCAAGGTTTGGTAAAAAGTCATGGTACGTAATTGTAGTAAACATCGTTAAAAGACACGAAGCATACATTAAAATGGGTGTATTTTATTCGCATTTTTTTATTATTGTTTTTATTATTAGTAGAACTCTATTCCCTGCTTTTAAATAGAAGTATTAAGTTGTTTCCAACTATTGATGCGCCGGACAATAGATGCACATTAGACATAAATTACTTCGAAAATGAAATCTACATGAGTTATTTGTATTTTTTAAACTTTATTGCAAAAGTTTCTCGAATAATCTATTCGAGTGGCAGCAGGATTATTAGAGTACCTTACAATAAAGTTCTGTTAATGTGTAAAGTTTTCCGATCAGCCAATCTTTCGAGGCAATCACCTTCCACCAGCAGCAATGAATCTTTACCCTCAAGTATAACTCAATCTTCTTTCCTATTACTTACATTTGAACGTAACTCTTATGTAATTTTGTAACAGTTGTATTTCTTGGGTACTCATAAACAAACCTTTTCAATAGATTATTTATTCTCGAACTACGAAAGGACTTACAAATTGATCTTAAAATAATTGAATACAAAATAAATTGTAGCTCATTTATTCTCCTACCCTTCTAAACATTTTGGACTTTCAAAGTGAAATAAAGCAAGACTCTTCAACAAAAAAGGGATTCTAAAGTTCCAGATGAAACATCGGACAGGGCCTATAAGTCTATAATAACCAAAAGGAATGGCAAACAAAATCTAATTACACAAAGTGGCGGGTCGCTTTGTAAACTTTCGATTGCTCGTGGTAAGGGATTTGAAACGAAAGTTCTGTTCAGCGTTATCGGTTCTCCGAATCCGAAATTTATTCTATCAATCTTTCTCCAAGGCTCGTTTGGCTTGACATTGACAAACTTTATTTAGCAGAATGTTGCGTAAAATAAAACTGTAACTAGATGGTTCCCTACTGCTTCAAAAATCGTTGAGTGTATTGCTTTCTTTTCAATTTCGATACGAAGACCACGTAGTTAATAATGTTACTTGGATTTTATGAAACTTACATAGGAGAAAATATCTCTTGAAATTGACTGATGAGACTTAATTTTAATGCACCGTGCATAAAGAACGGTAATGAAATTTTAAATTTCAATACCGTTCTTTAAAATTAAGTCCATATAACAGTTTTGGAAAGAAGGAAATAAATAAAAATAGTACCTATTTTAGTTTGCTCATTTTCGTAATAATGTTTACTTAATAAAATAATTATACAATATAACTTTTACAGTGCATTGCAATTTAGTATTAATAATTAGGATCGAGATTTAAACAATATTTTAATATACGATATGATAAAAGTTTATAAGTATGACATTGCATTCATCCAAAAAAATTATTATTTTAATTTATTATTTATTATTTTTCAGTGTGTAGACCCCGATGCCCCACCACCTCCAGTAGAACCCAAACCAAACACTTCAAAATCAAGGCTAGATGTCCCTCAACCTAGAAATTCAAGTCACAGTATTGAAGACTTGGGAGACATATCATCAGAATTCAGCGTAGAAGTAGAGGAACTAGCAGATTTGACTCTAGATCCAGCTAAGAAGAAAGGAAAATTTTATAGATTAGTCAAATCAATGAAAAATAGACGAAAAAGCGTTCAAGTTGCTAAAAGCGCAGACAATCTCATGGAAGGAAAAGCAGCCGAAGAAAAGCAAGAGAAAAAGAAGACTTTTAAGTTTCACCGTCGGTTTAGTCTAAGCAGAGGACGAGAAGATTAAAGTATCAAAAATAATCATGATGAGTAACTAGAAATTATGTTAAAAAATTGATAATTGCAGTATTATGTAGAGAATATCGCAATGATTAACATTGCTGAGTAACTTCGTGAACAGAATTTGTAATTTTGACTATCAGAAACCTCCATTAATAAAAACTATGCAACATATTTGTGAGCAAAGCTAAAATAATTAAAACAGCGGGGCTCTGATTCAATACAAATGATTTCCTACAGCGTTCAATAATTTACCTGTGCATGAAAAATATATATTCATATTGCAAAGTATTTGTTTTATTATAACATTTAAACATGAAAATAAAGTTTACAAGATTTGTAACAGAAAATTTGATGTTGATAAAGAAACTCGGTAAACTAAAAATGTACAAATATTTGTTTAGATGAATTAGGTAGCTCTCCTTTATTTCTTGTGGATATTATGTAATCTTTGTACGTATGCATCGGTAATTAATTTTATGTCGTGAGCAAATTAATTCGAATGAGCTTAATGCTACATGTATTTAATGGAATAACGTAAATGTTATAAGAATTTGTATTAAAGAGAGAGAGATCGTAGGTGTTTTGTAGAATTATTTAACAAACGTTAGCTGTAAGATGTTGATTTAGCCACGAATTTTAGATAAGCTATATATTTCATAGTCTATGCTCTTATTAATAAACGGGCAACATTTAGTTAATCTGTCAAGCGGTCATCTGTCATCGTTGACGTTTAACTTTTAATGGGCCATGTTATTCTGCATGCACGTGCAGGCATTGCCTTCTTTTTATAACGATTAATAACGATCTAATCATAAAGTTAAAATATTTAATTTTAACACTATAACTTTGATTTTAAACAAATTTTCATAAGTCTGGCATAACAATAATAACAAAATGAACAATATGCAAGAGTGAGATTTTCTTTAGTAATAAGTAGATTACTGTCATTATACATTTTTAAACAGTTCATAGATAATAGAAGTAGTGTTTATAGGAGGTGTTTCATTACATAATAAAAACATCCGTGCAGGAATGGAAGGCTTAACATAAAAATTACAACATTAACGACTTAGAAATAGGGTCTTAGTCAAATGAACTTCTTGTTCTTTTAAAATACTAGACTTCCATCTACTTTTCACTCTCCGATTTTTAATTCTCCCTTTTTTCAAAAATTGGCAACCTTCGGACTCTATATGAATATGAATAGGCAAAATTTTATCGGCGAAGAATTACTCGGCGAAATTATCTAAATAAAATAAAATAAGCTAATTAGCTTACAAAAATAAGCAAATGTTCCCCAGGGACTTAAATTAAACGATCTTAAATTCCCTTGTTTTCGCCATTCATTTTGACCCATATAGAATTCTGTTTTATACCATTAGGTTTATTATTTTTACTTTCCTGTTGTCATCAACCATTATCAGTGATGTTAACTTTATTGATACGAGTATCTTATACCAAATAATAAAGTTATAGGTATTGTTATTTATCTTAACGTTAAATTATTTATAATACAAGTAATATGAAAGCTTGGTTTAAATTTGTAATCCGGGGTTCTAATGATAAAATGGAATTTTCAAATCTTAATAAAATTAAATTATACTTAAATATAGAACGATGTACATAAATAATAATCAAGTTATACAGATTTTTTTGTATACTACCTCAAATCTATTCATTCATTTCTTCGACTGCCAAACTGACGGATCAGTTACAAAAATCGTAAAAAAACTTCGATTTTAATCATAACCTATCTACGCCTTCACAACGTGTATTTGGAAATGGTAGAAAATAATAATAATAGTTCAGTTCGGAACTTGTATATATGCAGTGTTGAGAAAACTTCGATAGCGTGATTCAAAATACCAGCTGCGCCATCTTTCCATTCGTTGCACAAAGCCTTCACATCAACATCCAGCAAAAGAAAAGAATCTGATTTTAAAGACTGTCTCTAATGTAGACGACATGAGATACAGTCTTTAACATCAGAGTCTATGAAATTTTATGCGAAATAAACTTAACTCAATGTACAATACCATCTCAAACGAACGGTGGCAAAACATATCGTATTGTAATTTTCGACCACGAGAACTTTTGAAAAATAGTAAGATTCAAAATTTTTCTTGGCGTATTTTTGTGCTGAATAAAAATAAAAGGCATAGACTGTTGACAAACAAAAATCAAGGCATATTTCATTTGAATTGTAAAAAAAACGTATAGGTATGTACAGAATTTATTCATTAAATAGTTTCATAAATCGAAAACATACAGCTCATTTTGTTATTACGTAAAGTGTGCGTTTTTTAAATGAATGATTGATTTTACATCATTACTTTTTGCTTTGTCCATTTTGTGACTTTATTCCAATTTAAATGGAAGAAACGCAGACTTATATCCGCAGAAAAAGTAAAATATGCAAAAAGTAAACGCGAAGAAATCTCTGGTAACTGACAATAAAGGAATATGTTTTTTTACGGCACCAACGCCTAGACAATTCCGTGAACATGAAAAGAATAGTGATAATACGATTTACTTTTTTGCTTACTGCACATTTTCCTGACTGTCAGTTCAAGGTTATTTTTTACCTGGGTAATGCTTAATCTGTTAAAGGCTTAATATTTTTTGATATTGTCATAGTTAATGCTTCGTTGGTTTTTTTTATTTTTATTTTTGTTAGGATATGATTTAAAAGAAACTCCCATGTAAAGCCTTCTTGGCAATCTTTAAGAGCCTAAAACTCAAGTGAGTTTTAATCTCTTAAAGTTACATAGGTAAGT
Organism: Cecropterus confusis; assembly: GCA_018251515.1. Classification (NCBI taxonomy): domain Eukaryota; kingdom Metazoa; phylum Arthropoda; class Insecta; order Lepidoptera; family Hesperiidae; genus Cecropterus; species Cecropterus confusis. Next base: position 6,088 of record DWTU01003277.1, read on the forward strand.
ATGTGACTCTGAGTTGTAGTATCAAAATAAAATAAGAAAAACTATATTTAAAAATATTAAAATATATTTTCATTGTTATTTTAATTGTTAAAAAAACATACCTTATAAACTATAAGACTAAAATCCATAGGTGTAGTCAGGTACTGGAAGGGGGGGGCGGCTGCCCCCCCCCCCCTTCCCTAGAAGAGCGGTTGATCGCAGGTAAATAAAAATTGCATTTATCTTTCTCAAAAAGTTGACGTTGTATGAGAAATTTCAAAGACGAAGAACCGCGCAGATTCCTCCTCAAAAAATAAATTATTTCTTGTTATTTATTTGTATTTTTTACTTCCAATACTAATGTGAGACACTTAAAACCACGATTAAAACCACATAGTCTCGATCTGACCCCCCCTTCCGCTTACCCAACATTCTTGATTTCCCCCTACCTATAGGGAATCCATAGAAGTTTTTTTGTATTAAATCAACTTTATAATCAGCCATATTCAGAGTGTTCTTTGTTGTAAATTTTAAAATTCTGTAACCATAGTTACGATTAATAACATCTCATCATTAATTCACATAATTGAAAACCCGTTAAATTAAGTGGTTCATAATATACTTAAGAATAAATATCAATTAAATCTTTCTTAACATATTTCTTATAGGAAGTAGGTACCTACATAAGGTATTGTTTACTCTACAGTGTAAAAATCAATAAATTAAGAAGTAAAGTTAAAAATTTAGAAATAAAACATGTCGTTAGATAAATAATAGGAAAGTCAGTAATAATAAACCAAAAAGAACTTGGCACTTCCGAGTGCGTTTCGTGTTGTTTGTACAAGTTTTGTCGTATAAACTTCACAATAAATCATTTCTTGATACTAAGACGACTATTGCATTTAGTTAAAACAAAATCGACATTAATTTATATCAATCTTAATTATTGTTCTTAAAGATTCAAATCTTAAATATGTAGTAGTTTTTTCTAGAAAAGTTAAGGATGGTTTCACTATTTGATTCTTAATAATAAATCTTTTAATGACATTCGACTACATTGGACATAGTAATCTATGATAAACAGATTGTATGCTTATTAACCACGAAGTATAAACAAATGTACAAAGGGATAAAGTTTTTTTTTGTAAGCTTTATATGGAAGTAATAACAATATGGAATTGGTGAGAATGTTTAGACTACCAAAAATTAATGCATATCTAAGTTAAACATTTTGCATTTTACCTACAGAACTTGTCGTTAGTAGAACGTATTTATTCACGGGCCTCTTGCGACTAGGAGTGGGTGTTACAAAACGCAGATATTATTCAAAAAGCTGACAGGTAGTTGTGGCCTAAATAATAACTATTACCCAGTGTACCAGCTACTATTACGCGAATCATTTAAACAAGAACAAAACACATCGGAATTCTTATTGGTAAAACACGCAATTTAATTCAGAAGTATTCTATAAAATATAAGCCGAATGAATTACCTACATATAAATAAAAGTTAAGCTATAAAGAGGTAATGAGTTTTTTATTATAAGGTTTTTTTGGGAAACATTCGGTTTCGGCTTGAGTTGTATGTTTTTGTCTAATCGGCGGTCGCAAAGATATTCCATCTACATCCATCGTACTCCCTGATATTACGCGGAACTGTAACAAGCTGTTTTATCAACTTATCTTAATTTTTATTTTACAACTCGCTTGACAACTATTTTAGGGCAAACACACATATAAACTGACGCAACACAAAGCTTTTAGACGCGTTGTTTGGTTATTGCCGGAGTTGAATTCGTCACCCACTCATCTAAATATTTTGATCAGTGAAAAAAAAGACAAATGCAAATTGAAATCCAATAAGAGGTCGGAAATTCTTAATAATCTGCCGCTCCCTGAATATGCCGACCGAAGGCGCAAGTTGAGTCTCGAAGATGTTCCTACAATAAATACCGGTTATATAATACAAAGAAGGAAATTTTGGCGCTCTCCAAACCGTGCCACCCTGGACCATAGCCACCTTTTGATCGGTTGAGCGGTAAGGTGGTGCTTCGTAAACGTACTTCAACCGAGATCACTTTCATGCAAACATCGGAATACGCGTTGCTTTGCTCGCAAAATGCGTTACGTTAGGCGGCACTGGAGGTTTTGGCGGTTGTACAACGCAACGCGTTTGTGTATCAGCCCTTAGACAGTTTATGATAAACTTCACCTCGATCTATTTTTTTAATTCGTAATATTTTACTATTATCGGGCGTAAAGGCGTTTTAATTACCAATGCCAAATCATAGGTAGATACATACAAGGTTGTCGATTAGGGCGCAATTAGACGCATAAGGAAGAGAAGACGCTACTGGGAATTAATGTTTTTAGAACCTCCTCCATTTCATCGAAAAGGTTTACACCATCACTACTTGGGAGGTCAATATTGAGTTTGATTTTCATGGACTTAGGTATATTTATGGTATTTTTATTACACGCTTTATCCTTCAAATGTTTTCTTACAAATACGTATTTTATTCTTGATTCACGTATCGTCTTGATGTAGTCGAAGTCGATGTCGCGTTAAATCTCAAAACGAAAATTCGGTAACTATTTGTTTGGTTACTGGATAAATAAAATATAATAATTTGTCCGGGTATATTTACTTTTATTTACTTTTTTACTATAATTGCTCACTTAAAATTATATCTTATCTTAAAATTTATGAATTTTGAATTGCAGTTATTCATGCAAAGTAGCAATATATATGAAACAAGACCCTACAGACCCTTTAGAATTTAGAAAAATGACTTAGTCAAGGGCCACTAAACCTTCGCGTTAAGCGTCATTCCTTTAGTGCTGTAGCCAGATCACGAAACATTCGCCTCAAGTATTATTCGTTTCGTTGAGCGTTAAAAACAGTTGTACGTGACTGATATGGAAACAAATATTCGATAGATTATCAAAGTATCAACTATACCTAACTAGTACATAGCATTATTCCGGTTATAAAAACCGGTTTTTGTACACTGCATAACTAAAAGCAAGTTTTGCAAATCAATCTTGTCCATTTTTTTTAGAATATTCCATTTGAAATCCTGTTTGAGTCTTGTCATTGGCCAAATGTTACCGCACTGCTTATGAGCAAAAATACTTCCAAAATAAAATATACAAGTTCTCGTATTAAATCAGTCAAATTAGCATTTTAAGAAGCAGTTTGTTTGGAATAAACAACTCCTTGCCTCCTTCACTCAAGGACCAGGAAACATTTACTGTAAGAGTTATTTTAAATCTAGAGCGAATGTCAGCTGATTTCGTTACAAATTTTCAGCGAAATTTCTCTGACATATATGATCATTTGTTTCTTTCTACTCGACTGCATCAGAAGGAGCGTAATGTTTTTTGAGCATACATGTATTTTCCCCATTTTATGGCACGCGCTACGATGACATCTACATAGGATAAAACCAGTACCGGTACCACCTGATATTATTCACAGATGCATTGCTTCTTAAAAACTAAGGAGGAACGCCTCGCATAAGCGTCTTTTACTACACTCTTCAGACCAAAACAGCGCTAAACATTGCTGTTTAATTCAAAAACACGAGTGACGGTCGCCACTGTTGTAAAACTACGAATATTTCTACCCCTATTCATTAGGTATCACTCGTAGACATCGCAAGTCGCCCATGTGTAAGTACCCCTAGATTTAAGTATGTTTACACGCGTTGTGTGCTAGCGGAATGTTTATGTCATGTTACATGTTCGTTTGTTGAAGGAATAGCAAATAAATATATTATACGACACTTGTATTTCACGTTTTGTTTCATTTTCTAATATAATAATCCTTATTTCTATATAATAAACGCGGAAAATAACGCATTATTTTTTCAAACACTTTATTTTATGACTTGCTTTTTGATTTATTGACTTAAAAACTGGACAAAATGCATCGTAGGAAAAATGGAAATGTGGAAATATTAGAGAAAAAAATATGGAATGAACCCTCGCTAAATGAATATTCAATAAAATCCCCAGGGTGAAATTGGAAAAGATGTGGTGATTTCCACCCCATGCGATCACACCTACGTCCAAGAAAGAAAGTTCTGTTACGAAAAATTCCATTAAATGGAAGAAAAAATAATAAAATCGGTCATATCAATCATAAGCAATCCTGTTTTATCAATGTTCCGGAAAAACTGCTGAAAATTTTTCAATTTCCATAAAATGGGACCAATTTTAAAACTAGCCGCATACAATGCCGTTCGAATCGTGTCGGTCGGTAGCGGCGTCGCGGAGTTATGCCCGAACATATATATAAAAAAAGAAAAAAATAATGTGCTTGACGAATAGATGACCTCTTTCCTTTGGGAATTCGGTTAAAAACTAAATTAACATTCAAGTAAGTCTACTTTACTTTACAGATATACATAAACACACAAACATATAAAAAGAGGTAAAGTGGGTGTACCATGGAAGGCCATGCTCCTTTGAAGGCCAACTATAAAAAAAGTCATGGTT
>DWTU01003278.1:0-10566 GCA_018251515.1 Cecropterus confusis
CATGCATGCTACTTCCATTTTATAAAAAAGTGGTAGATAATCGCGGCGCATTCAACGTAATCACTTAACGCATATCTGTCACTTGTCACCATTGAGATAGAGAAAGACTGATTTCACTTAGCGCGCCGCGTTATCTTGTGTTTGTTATTGATAACTGACTGCGGTTAAGGTCAGCGCTTATCTCTCAGACCCCTCATATGACCCAACATAACCGATTCCGTGCTGAATAGATAATGTTTCCTGTTAAAAAGGCTTTTTTGTTGTATTTACTGCGAAACATGACAAGCATGTTTATTTAAAATGGAAACGAGTGTTAGCCTACATTAGCGGCAGCCGAGCGGTCGATCATGGCTGTTACCCAGTCTACTGTGGCAAGGCAAAGAAAATATAATTTAAGGTCCTTAATAAAAAAAACTGATATTTTGTATTTTTTCTTGTTATTACTAAATTATACTACTAGAACATTATTTCAATTAGGTACTCATATTCGTAATCTAAGAGCAGTGATAGCCGAATGGTTGAAACTCTGCCTCTCAATCGAGGTTACCTACCGAGGTTCGAATCCCAGGCTCGCACTATTGATTTTTCTAAAAGTATGTGCGTATTAGAAGTTAATTATCACTTGAAACCTACACACCTGAGAGTTTTTTGAAAAAAGTTCTCAAAAGTGTAAGAAGTCTACCAATTCGCACTTGGCCAGTGCGGTGGTCTATGGCCTGAAACTCTCTCAATCTGAGAGAAGACCCGTGCCCAGCAGTGGGGCAATAATGGGTTGACTGTTTTCGTAATCTAAGTGGCTACCCTGGGCCTATATCTGGTATATGTTGTGGCCATGTGTATTTCAAATTCAAACATATATCAAAGTAAAACGGAATTATTGTGCAGTTGCTAATTTAACCTTTAAATCCTACGGAAAGAATTAGAGAACGGGTTCTTAATGTTCTCATGTTGTGCTGGCAAAATGTAATGTAAGCATTATAAGTCAAATAACAACCAATTTTATTCCATTGAATAGATTAAAAATAAGTTGGTATAAGGTTTCTGAAAACTTGATTCATTTACACGGAAAGTTAAATTGAATGCTTCAAGTAAATTAAAATATTTTAGTACATATATAAATAAAATTTGCATTTCATACATCTTTTTTTCTTTATCTATAAATTATCTACAGACATCGAAAATACATACAGCTGCATGATGTACGGTAATAAAATTTAAGATAAACTTAAAAAAATAATTGTATTTAAATATAGAACAATTACAGACTAATACACTATAAATTTATGCGATTTTCATTTTTTTACTATTTTATTTAACACGTACAATGTGCATAAATAAATTGCAAGCAGATTAAAAATATTTTTTAACGTAATTTCGACGCGGCGCGTCATTTGTTGCTTCATTCATGGCGATTAATTAATGATGTTCGTAATATTTCTGACGTTATTAAGTACTTATTCCCAAAAATATTTTCTATTGACTTGTCTAATATGATAAAGTCCATTGTATAAATTTATGGTTAATTGGAAATGAGTCCTACTCAATAAGTTCGTGGTTTTTGATTACGCGAACAAGTACGCAATTTACTTCACAGGATGATCTTAGCAATGATTTATACAAATTACATTTAAATTTATTACTAGTGTGATTTTAAAATTTAAATAAGATTTTATTGCTTATTTCTTTACCCAACTGTGTCAGAGGGACGGTAATATTTTTCAAGTGTTTGTACGTATGTATGTATGACCATTTCTTTGGCGCTGAAGGCCAAACGCCTTAATGGATTGGAACATATGACATATTATTTTAATCGACTCAGTTGTTCGACTAACATAGGCTTTATAAATTTAAACTCAATTCAATATTTTAAACCAATTGGGTTTCTGTTTTAATTGTTTAACAATGTTGTTTACCAATTTAATAAACTTATTTCATCACATCTTCTGTCTAAAAAGATTATTTGTTTATGACTGTTCATCGGGCTAATCAAGAGAAATTCGCTTGTTTAAAACATTGTTTATCTTTTCGTTATTATTAAATAAATAAAAGTTATAAGTAAAAGGGTAAAATCTAACATTAGAATTTTAAACCGAATGTCATTAAAAACCTTATTTACAGAAATAGACGCGACAAAGTCGGTATCTTTACACAGCGTGTAATTATATTTGAGGCAGTTAACGTTAAGTTAGATTCGTGTAAACGATCCTGGATAGCTGTAATAGCTGTCAATAGCACTAAGATTTATCTAACGATCTCGGCAGGCCCCGTTTATCGATACAAGTGTGAAGGAGCGTTATAACATAAGCGCTTATTACTACCGGTCCTTATCCTGAGAGATACTAATAATGGGTGAATTTAGGGGTCTAAATAGCAATAAAAATGACAGTTACTTTTGCGATAACATCATGATGGTATCGGAATCGATTCAGCTCAGGAAATAGGAAATATATATTCAGGAAATAGTATTATTATTTTAGATTACGTATTAGATTAGATTACGTATTTATTTTAGATTTACAATACAGAAATAGCGAACAAGCTTCAAGATGGTAACTCAACCGTCTAAATAAGTCTGTAACCGACAGTAGATAGAATTGGAGTCTTTGAATCATATAGAATTCTGCTGCCTTAATTTAACCTTCATAACAGTCATAGTGCCTGATATTATGATGCGTTGATATCCCTAAGGAATGAAGTAAAAAGCCTTATTAAGTGTATCTTTGTTACCCATTTACAATATACCCATATACCCTTTACTTACCATTACTATTTTTAGAAATAGGATTACCATTACTATGACCGGAAATACGTGTCGTGTCCTTTCCTTTTTAAAAACGACAGAAGTAGCAAACGAGCATGCACTGTCACCCATGGACATCTGGAGACCTAATCAACTTAAGATAAGAGTCGTAAGTAAGGCTGGTGTTAGATGCATTGCTACATCTAAGGACTTAGTTGGAATGCCTCAGATAAATATGTCACCCTTACCACACCTTTCAAACCAGAATACAACAGCGCTTAATATAAAAATGTCTGTGAACACGTACTTGCCCATTGGAACGGCCTTAACCCTTATCATATTGAGAGCTGAGTCTACCAGAAGGACAATAAAGGATGATAATTTCAAATCCAATTACCAAAAGAGGAAGAACGTGTACAATGCTATCGAGCCAGATATTCGTGAGTGAAATAACCCAGTTTCAAAAATGTCAACAGGTTGAAGCTTTGGTAGTACAAAAAGTTCTGCCGTGCTTTGAACATGACCGAGCGTTCAAAAAAGTATTTGGAAGCAAAGAGGTAAAAATCTGTTCGCAACAGAACACAGAAAGTTTTGATAAATGATAAAGAAAAACAGCGAGACCGTTATAATGTGTTACATAATTACTGGATAAACAAAATGACTAGATGGACATCTGTAATTAAACCTAGGTAAGATCAAAGTATCAACTAAGGTTAGCAACAGATGCGTTGCTACTCCTGAGGAATAAGAAAGAATGCTTCGGAAAATAATGTTTCCCTTTCCACTCCCTTCAGACCACAGCGGTGTTATGCTCTACTGTGAGAGCATAACACCGCTGTTATTAGGCTGAAATATGCGTGGCGATGGTGCTTCCGGAGTCGAACCACATAGAGTTCTACCACCTTCATAAACTCAGATTTACCACTAATAATAACTCAGATAATCAATTGTCAATAATTAATAAATATAATAAGGTATATTATCTATTCAGAATCTGATATCATAGACTCAAAATTGTACAAAATTAATACGGCAATTCAGGACTTTTTGTATACATAACAATATTGTACATAACTTTCACTAGATAAGGCTAGTCTTACCCGAAATATGCCTCAGATGCGTTGCAACCTGAAGACTAAGTTAAAAACGCTTCATCTTAATATAGCGTTTAATACTTTTGTTATTTATTTCGTATTAGTTAGGCGAACTGTAGTTTCTGTATTCGAACCACGTAGAATTCTACCACCTTCACGTATATTGTAATTATGTAGATATATTTAAGTTCATTCAAGATAACAGTTTTATAAAAGTAGGAAAGAAATTCTACTAAGAAAGTATCTTCTCTACAGATCTTAAAATAATATAAGCGATACTATTACAAAACAAAAAAAAAATACACGATAATTAGAGCAGATTATTGCATATCAAATCGTATCATATACATATCAAATAAATCGATCATAATTAAATATATTTATTGTAACGTAACGCTATAGCGTAACCAATTATCACACCGTTACACTCATTTTCCCACTCGTGGTGCGCCTAAATTAACAGCACTTTTTAAACAGATTTCTACTAACAATGTGGATTACATACTTTTAACGCTTTTTACACTCATAGCCCCACAGTAGGATTTTCTCCTGTGTCGTGGGTGCCATGGACACACAAAGACGAATACACAAACACCCAGACCCAGAACAGAAATCTAAACTCATCATTCAAATGTCTGTCTGGCCGGGGATCGAACCCGGAACCCACTGCGTGACAGACCGGTATGATGACCGCTCCGCCACGTGGGTCGTCAATAATAATATCGAGATATACCTACTGACAATAGATACACTTTAGTATTAAATGGGAGGGAATTCATCCAAGAGGAATGTAGGCAAGGGAAAGTTATGTTGGTTCCATGACATCTAATTAATTGCGCGGGAGAACTAGCTAAATGAGCCTAGACAGAGAAAAATAGAAAAACGTGGAGAAGGCCTTTTTTATCCAGATGAGATTCAACTAACGAAAATAATACCAACAACTTACCTAGCAAAACATATATGGAAATAAAAGTCTTTCTTACTATTTACTAACTAGTTCCCGCAAGTTCTTCAAATGTCAACGTCTGCCACGATAGTACAACCGATCAACTATGCCAGTTTTTGCATAGTACATACTATAATAAAAGTGATATGTTCCGCGCGTCTTTATACCGCAAATATCTTTGTTTTGAGGTCTGAGATTGAGTAATATAGAGGGCGCGGAATTATCAGACCCGACTTTCCCGTATATAAACCACCGACCTCGTCGGCGAATACACGATCCTTAAATTTTAATATGCGTTTGTATGTATAAGCCTTCTCTTGTGTTATTTAATGATTAAGTTAAGATTTAAAAACCCTATTCTTTGTCTACCTACTATTTACTTATTAAAAATAAGTACCCGTGAACTTTTTTGGCGAATACAACAAGTTAAATATGTGTTTATATCACGCTACTCTTATACTTTTATATTATTTAAGATTAAGTGAAGATTGATGTGAATATAAGTCCCACTGACCCAGTTTCCTTTCCAGGGTATGCGCGATGTTCCTGCCGGAATTCGCGAGTTTCGTCGCCGCCATACTGTTTGCCGTGCACCCGATACACAGCGAGGCGGTAAGTGATTTTATTTGTACTTTTTTAAATTTCATCGAGTTGACATGTCGAGTTCAACTTCTACACCCGTTTTGTCTTATATTAATAACTTAGAAGAAAAGTACTCGAGGTGGTCATATTTTAAAAAGTGGTAAATCCAGCACGGGTCGTCTGGGATGCTACCATCGTCACACCCAGTTTTGGCGTAAAGCGGTTTATGCGTTTCATTGCAAGGCACTGAATAGACAATATTCTTAGCCACTTAAACAAAAATCAACCATCACAGTCCTCAGAAGTGGCAATCTTAGATTTACTTTAGGAACAGCTTCTGTTCTACGTGGAGTCGGTTGCGGATGTCCAGTGGTGGCAGTGACTGAATGAGATGGACTGAAAGTTTGATACTTAATATTTATAAAGATAAAAAATACTTGAATGAGGCATTACTCAAGAGTGGCAAGGAAACTGACATCGCTATAGGACAGGTCTCGAGGATAATCGCGCGTAAAAGTTTTGAAAAAGAAGAAACACAATACATTTATACAACTAAAAACTCTGTTTTACCGAGTAGTTTTTCTTCTGTCTTACAATTCTTTCAACATGTTGTTATATGGTACGATAACATATTCGAGTTATTCAATACGCACGACCTCGCTGATTCAATAGGACGTAAATAACAGGTACAAAGATGACATTCATCAAACTAAAAGCCGTTCCACAATACGGGCGAGACGTCGCGACACAAAACATATATTCACAAATACAATGTTCATATAATATGTATGCTGGTAGAAAAGATACAAGCTGCGAAACTTTGCTACAAACATAAAACCCTTTTCTTGAATTTGACAAATACTAACCTATCCAGTTGCGTACTACCGCAACTATATGTTATAATTTGATAGGTTTAGTACAAAATTTGTCCGGTAGGAAAAAAAAGTTGCTTCCTGCTATGAAATAAAATGAACGTTACATAAAAGTATTTATACGAACACCGAACATTTTTCGTCCAACAAACTCCTAACTCGTTTACTGTTCGGAACGGCATTTGATTGGAGTTTTGACAAAGGAATATCCTGTCACAACGCAGAAAAAACAACTACTACAACTTTCGTGATTATCTGTAAAAAAAAACACAGTAACTTGCTTGGCACTTGAGATTTTAACCCTTATTATTTTGAGAGGAGAAGCGCCCACCAGTGGGACACAAATGGCTTGGACAACTGATGGTAATAATGCCATATACACATAGATAGCTATGCAGCCGCAGTCTGTAACGCAAATATACCTTAATATATTTTCCCCAGAAACACGTTTTTAAATGTAAATGTATTCGTCCAACAAAGGATCGATCCAAAGATTTTTTACATGCATCAGTACCTACACTAGAATCAGACGTTAACGATGTTATTCATATTCTCTTCATTTTTAACCGACTTCTTACGTTTCTATAGGTAATTTAATTTCTAAACATGGACCCCCTTTTGTAAAACTTTTCATTTTAAAACTTGTAAATATAAAACTATAGTTCTGTTGCATGTTTTACCAAACAAACTGGCAACTAGTTTTAGTTTGGAACAGCATTGAATGGACCAAACTGCTTGGTTAATATTCATATGCATACATGCAGATTCCTGAATGGCTCCTCGACTAGTATTTCGCTGAGTTTTATGGCAAAACTGTAGTAAAAATGCGGAACTTTAATAAGTCCTAATGACGGAATTCTGAACTGGAAGAGACATAGAGTGTACTATTGCAATGCAATGTGGATTGGAAGAGGATATGGATTAGTGGCCAACACGTGACTTAACGCATCCTTTGAAGCACATAAAAATATAGAACCCTACACATAAAAAATTTGAATTGACTGGATTCTGTTTTACTGATACAATAACGATTCTTCCATCGTACTTTTAATTGAAGTGATTGTGGTTTTTTATTTAAATAACAGGCAAAAAATATGTCTTTAAAAAGTTCATGTGATGCTATAATTTTGGCCACTGTACAAATTAATTACCTTCTCGTTGATTGTACATAAATAATCGTAGTATTTAAAAAGAAACAACAACTGTTTCAATTTAAAATTCAGAACAGCGTTGAGCAGTCCAAACTGGCTCAGTTAATATTTGTGGGGGAATTACTCTCGTCGGTTTCCGAATGACAAGTCGCTCGACGTTCCCGAGTTTTTTAATCTCGACTCCATTTTGCTCCGTATTGTCGATTACGTTTTGACGAATCGACATGGGCTGCTACCTATTTTTTTGATGTACGTTCGTGTATTCACCAATACCTACACGTGGGTGTCATTTTATCTGTCCATAACCCGTGTTCTTCAAAGGCTGGCAGGTGATTTGTAAATTGATCTGAAACCGGACAATATTTACCAACTCATTCATCTTTTTACGGTTGATGAATTAATGAAATTAAAAGTCAGTTTTTGTTCTTCATGCATAGATTTCAGAAAATAAATAATAATATAAATTGGTCCAGTCGAACTTATTATTTGTCATTCCATATAAGATGGATTGTGGTTATTTCCCAAAAATGTGTTTTTTTTATAAATATACAATTTCTAAAGTCAAAATAATTAATCCACATACAAGTCCAATTAATATAGCAGTCTACGTTTAATACATTACCGGTTGGTTAAAATACAATACATTTCAGATATCAGTCTATTTTGAAACACAATACAGGTGTTTGGTGTTAACGGGCACGACGTCAGGATTTATTTACTTATAAGCGTTAAAATATTAATTATTTCTATAGAATCGTGGATCATTCTTCTAATTTTATTTTATTTTAGAATTTAAGTGATGAAGAATACAATAACCTATTATCCCTTGCGCAAATAATGTTTCTCCTTACAGATATTCTCTTGAAACTCAATAGATTTCTTAAGAACCAAGGGTTGGTCAGAATAAATACATACCGAAATTTATCGAAAAAAAAAAACAAAAAAGGTCTTGCAAAGGTGTTTGTTTTTTCCCGGACGTCCTAAACCCTCCATATAAACGCCTATGGATTGCACCACATTAAGTATTCAATGTTCCGCGATTAAATAGGTCGCATGACTCAATATGGATAATCTCTGGTGATCCAATGAGCACCGAACACAGTAATTAGAGTATATCCTCACCTGTATTAAGTCAATCAGCCTTTCAAGCGCTGACGCAATCCATACGCTCTACTAACTAATTGGCTCCTTTTATAATACTCGCGTATTATGTAATATCAAAGGAATATATATATCCTTACTCATCTTTGTTGAATCTGGAGATATAATATTATAATTGGAAATGTAACTGTGTATTAATTCCGTCGTTCGACGTTAGCTATTCATAACAATTTATGTATTTGCATGAAAGACGGTTGAGACGTAATAAATAAAAGATTTTTTTTTTATTATAAAGGTATGAACAAATTTTGTTCGTATGTCCATCGATTAATCTGCCTTTCCGTTTTTTAACTCCGGACGCAAAAAGAAGAGTGTTATAAGTTTCGACTGCTTTATCTATCTGTGGAAACGTAGCTAGTAAACGGATGAACAGATTTGGATGCGGTTTTTTTTTGTTAGAAAGGTTTCCAGGTGCTGGTTCTTAAGCATGTTTTATCAAAATCGGTTTTGTCATTTACTAGGTATTGAGTGTGAAAGTGGTGCAGAAAATCAAATATTGTTAAAAAATCACAAAAGAGGTATCAAATGAAAGGGCACAATAAATAACTTACACTTGACATGTTCTATCAAAATCGGCTTAGCCGTTAACTAGATATAGGGGGTCAAAGTAAGGACAAAAACGATTTTTTTCAAATATACCCAAGTGGGGTATCAAATGAAAGACAATGATATTTATATAAGTAGACGTGTAGTTTTATCAAAATCGATTCCGCCAATTACTATATATGGTCATTAAAAGTGGGGAGGAATAATCGAATATAACCGCTATGATTGAAATGAAATGAAATGAATCGAATAAAGGGTCCGACTTAGTTAAGGGGTACCCACCGCCGCGACGTTGTACAATTTTAACGAGCAAATGTTATATTTCTATGACTAAATTATAGGTGTAACTGGCTCGAATAAGGTGGCTCATCTAAAGATCTTTGACTTTTTAAATGTTTGCTCACATATATTTATAGCGTACTTTAATTTTTTATTTTATTTTATTCGTTTAAAATATGTGAAAAATTGAACTAAACCTTAGCCTTACCCTCTTTGTCACTATTATTACTATAGGCGTTTTGGGGATGTTTTTTTTTTTCAGAAATACTACAAAATAAATCGAGCTTACAAAAACGTTGATTATTATTTATATCGGTAACTGCATATGATACTTTTTTGAAGCAATTAATTTCAAAAGCGGTTTTCGCAATGATGTCTTTGTTACATCCGGATCCACGGCTGAAATTCCATTTTTTTAATGATAATGAACCTATATTCTTTTCGACTATGTATAACAATCGATATAGAAGTAGGCAGGATTTTTGCAAAATATCAATTTTTGGCCAAATGTCGCTCTTTTAAACTGAATACTGTAAAATGTTCAGTGTACTTAAAATCTTCAGATACTAATAATAAATGAACTAAATTTTGGCAAAATGTCTGAGTTACGAGTCCGGCCAATTTAAAAAATGTAGTTTTAAGACAAACGCGTTTGAAGTTGTAGTAGAAAATAATGAATAATTTTGCAATATCTTGCGATGTCTTCACTATACAATTCACATTCCAGATTATCGTCCTAGTGTGTCATATTTTGTCTGCTTGATCTTGAAGCGATTTATGACTCTCTTACCGTAGGTACTTGCTCTAGTCCCCTAAAGTTATCCTTTAGCGCTCGTTACGCTTTTCTTATTTCTATATATTTTAAGCGCCTGCAAGATTGAACGAGAAATATTTGTGATTAAAACAATAATCGGGCAGGATACTATGACAAGAACGCCCACACACACGGCGCCATTTATCAATCAACTTGTGAGAGATTGCTTTGCCCTGTACCCTGCTGTGAGATTTTATTCTAACGAGTATTTTCAAGATTAAACTATAATGTATGATGAAACTATGATGTATGAATTATAAAAGTGTTGTATTAATTCTATTACTGATTTTAGTAATAACGCTTTCTACACTCATAGCGTCACATCGTCGGGTGCCATGGACACAAAAATTGAAGTTGGTAGAACTCTTTGTGTTTCGACTC
>DWTU01003279.1:0-10566 GCA_018251515.1 Cecropterus confusis
GGTCTTATCACTAAGATAGCGATCTCTTCCAGACAACCTTAGTATGGTTAAGGAATATCGGGGTATAATTTCGTATATATAAATTATTTTTAATTAGGGCCGCAAGCTGAAGAAAATAGCAAATTAGACAGTAAATGTTTATTAACATCCTAAATTACACACGTTGGTGATTTTATAATACCAATTGAAGTTATTTTTACGATTTTGAAATTGTAAAAGGCTTCATAAAATCTAGCAAAGTAGTCTGACGGATCAAAATTTGTTTGACTCCTGCAAAATTTCCTCTTAACATGCTAATATTACTACACGTAGTACACGACAAGTAGTGCTTTTCAGTGAGTCTATATTTTCCAAAATTTGTAAATTGAAAATCACGTAAATCTACTTTATTTTATAACTACGGTCTTTTTATCTCTACACTTTAAAGCCAATGTACTTTAATTGCCAAAAAAAGGTGACACTCAAGAGGCCTCTCTGTCTACACATCTTAACGACGTCTTGTCGATGCCATGTGGTGCGGACTCAGTCCTTGTGAATAGTACTAAGTATATACTATATACACATCCGCATTAACATCTACCGAGGCAGTGCAATGTGGTGTCGTGTCGTTGTGGGGTAATTCGGGTGGCGATAGTGGTCAGATTCAAATAGACAGTAAACCTTCCAATCCGTGTGATGTTGCATCGATCGATATCATGAAAATAATAAAAATATATATATAATTGCCTTTTTTCACCATTCTTTCTTTTTCTCATGTTTTAAACCCTTTCTCATTTATTAATAACTAGCTGTGACCGAGGTTTCAACCGCATTAAAAAAAATGTAAAATGAAATGAATTTAACCGAAATTAATATCTTCAACAATTTTAACTAAATAACATTTATTTAAAGCACGTTAGTAAATAAACAAATGAACTACCTCCTCCCCCCTCTCTTTGGTACTTAACTAATTCTTGAATTACCTACGTCAAATACGTTTTTTACTTCTTTCAAATATTCAGTTTCTGGATAGGTTACAATATTACTGACACCCTAAGCTTGAGCACTCTTGACACACTCGAGCCCTTACATTGTGAAAATACAAAAAATAAGACCGACTTCCATGCCACTAAAGAACAGCAAATAATTTTATATGCATTTGCTTAGTAGATACACAGTACATAGTCCCGAAGTCGCTCAACCTAATCTTAAATCATAATATTAGCAGTACGTCGGCATCATTAGGATTAAGGAAATCAGAAGGAAGCTGTACACCTGCATTATCAGGGTTAAAGAGTTCAAGGACAAATTTAAATAGTATGTATCTGCTCAATAAACTTATTATATACATATACGTGAGAGCCATGTAGCTAATGCCTGCAGTTTAGGAAGGCAGTACCACTCGATAAACGCAGAAGAGTTGAAAATCAATTTTGAGGAGTTGAGGGTCAAAATGTTCATCTCATACCACTTCCTAGTAATCTTACTATATATACATAAGCACCAAATTCTATGGTTTAGGTTTGAAGTACCTATGCATCATCAGGTGTAAGGAGTGGAAGCGCAAAATTTTAATTGCATCTTATATCTCTGCATAGTAATCTTATTGCATATAAGTGAGCACCTAATGGCCAACTTCTATGGTCTACCCCTGCCTCATCAGGGTTGAGGAGTTGAAGGTAAAATTTTTCATAGTAATTATGTCTTTGCTCAGTAATTTTATTAGAAATTCGTAAGCACCAAATAACTTACTTCTTTGGTTTTTGTGAACGTTCCGTTTTCGTCTTTTAGTCTCGTGAACCCGTGGGGCCCACTTGGACCACTTTGGGTACTAAGGGTTTAAACAATTTAGATTTAAATAAAATGGCGGGGTGTTGTACCATGGCAACATGCATTTATATCAGTAGGTACCAATTAAAAGAGGATAACATAAAACTAGAGGTGGAATAGTTTTCGGTACACATGGGCCGATTCCTCCTGTAGTAATTGTTATAATATGATCGTACTGCAATTGATAATCTTGCGGTTAAATTGAATCCCCTTCGAAAGAAACAAGCTATTTAGAATCTTACTGCCTTTTCATACGATCCATATGAACGCAAAAATTGGATCATCTCGTATGTTCTTTAGTCATGATTTGTATTTCCGCTCTAAGCGTCTATTGTAGGATTTATAGGTGCATAAGCACTTAAAGACAAAGACATTTTCTTTGAACTCGTATGCTTACTTTATCTACTTTCCTGTTGAATTGTTGACAAAACATACTTACATACAAGAAGTAGACTGACATCGACGTCTGCTTGAATATACCTAAGAGTACCTAATAACTTTTTATGTAATGGCTAACTTGAAAGGACAGTTAGTTTTGATCAGTAAAGCTGGCTATTAATCTAAGCATGAAGCAAGCAGCATAAATTGTTAGAATTGTGTACAAATTGAGGATAAGTTTATGATTATAATTATCAAGACCACTGTGCCTCGAAGAGAACTTTTGAAATGCACTACTGGATATGCTGGACATAGGTCTCTTTTATTTTGCGCCACTTTAACCGGTCCTTTGTTTTCTTAACTAACAGCTTCCTGTTGACTCATTTCATGTCATTGCTTCACCTGTTAGGGAACGACCCGTCCTTACTATAAATAATATATTAGGTACACACGCATAATACCTATAATATTATATTTTGACGCCGTTTTTATGACGTAGGTGTATTAAACAATTTTTAAATTGACTTATGTACAAAATAAAATATAATACAAAAAAAAATTGCCAAATTATCGAATGTAGATTGCGCTAGATGGTAGTAGCTATAATTTTGGATTGAATTGAGAGAGAATTGAAGGCAATACTTAGATACCTTGTTTCTCTTTTTCGACAGGAAAACCTTTAAAAGTAGGAACCTAGCGCCGTGGGAGCGACTTCAGGTTATGTGGGATTTTTACTGCACTAAAAGATTAAAACCCCCCCGGTGGCCGTCTTCAGCGCTGCGAAGAGGACTCAGGGATCTCCAACGGAACGCAACCGAAGGAGGTAGTAGGTACCTACACCTGATTTTTCCTCGCGTTATGGTATTTCCATTTACGTCATTATGTTTTTAAAATTATTACTTGTATCTCCATTCTGTATTAAATTGAAATTGAATGGAGAACGAAGGCTTTTTGGATTTGAACTTAAGTTTGGTAATATCTAATACGTGTAATTACAATAAAGTATTTTTGGGGTAGACATACAACACGTAACGGCAGTGTTTGGGTTAGGCTTCGTTACCATAACAACATTGAAAATATAACTTGCGTGCAGCACTATATTGATCGAACGGCGTTCTACACTATTGCCTTGTCCGTAATGAATACGTCCCTACATGATGACGTAACGTAATTTGAGGCAGGGTGGGCGACTAACTCGATCGTTTAACAGGGTTCGAGAAACACAGTGAGTCAGACAATTGCGTCGCGAGCACGTATACTTACTAGTACGTTGAATTGTCTAGAATAGACGAAGTTGATATTGTGATTCAATGTAATTGCGAAATGAAGAGTTTCAAAATGAATAAGACATTTACAAAATTATTAATTGTGTTTTTGTTAGTTGCGGTTTTAAGTGTTGATGGGAGGAAGACATCTAGAGGTCGCAGCTCCGGGTCTGGTAGCCGTGGATCTAGTAGACGAGGCAGTTCTAACCCTCAACCTGCTCCTACTTCGTTCAGCAGTCCACAAGCTTCAGCCCCTAAACCATCATTGTTTGGATGGCAGGAAAGACCAGCTCAAAAAACGTATTCATCATCAAGCCAATCTAAACCAACAAATACGCATTCATATCCTTCAAGCAACACAGGTTTATCTGGTAATAATCAACCTAAGCAACCACCAGTCCATCAAGAAAGCGTACAAAGAAGCAATGCGCCAGCAAATTCTCATTCATATCCTTCAAGTAATACTGGCTTATCAGGTAATACCCAACCCAAGCAACCGTCAATCCACGAAGAAAATATACAAAGAAATTCTGGTCCACTTAACGCTCCCGTTCAACAGGCCACTTATCCTGCATCGAACAGTTTATCTGGAAATTCAGGCAAAGGAGCAGGATATCCACCAGGATCAGGGTTATCAGGATCGAATGCTGCCCCTCCACCTTATTCAGCTGGTAATTCACTAAATACTCAACACGCTAATACCGGAGGAAATTATCCAACAAATAATATGGGTCACAATTACAATCAAGGGCAACCGCCACCTTATTCTAATACGGGGAGCAATTATCATCATCCGCAAGGTCAACCACCTGCTTACACAAATGTTGGAAATAGTTATCACCACCCACCACCGCCACCACCTTATTCAAATTATGGTCCTAGCTACGGTGGTTTTGGAGGACATAGTCCTTATAATTCAGGGCTTGGCCCACAAATGCCCGGATATTTTGGTAATTACGGGGGTGGTAGAGGTTTCGGAGGAGTTAGTCGAACAAGCAGTGCGCTTACTGGAGTAGGAATTGCAGGTGCTGGTGTTGGAACTATTTTAACAGGATTGGCATTATGGAATTTAGCTCGCTCTACTGGGCGTCACCATCACACAGTTATCTATGATAACAGAGGTCAACCTGTCGCAGTAGCTCCTGATAATAATAGCACAGCAACTGCTATGGATTCTATCCTGGGTGATTTAATAAATTGTACATTAACAATAAGTAACGAAAATGTCACTGAAGTTCTTGCCATACCATGTGCTATTGCAACTTCATTTACTCCAGAAGCTGATGTTAAAGATGTGAATGGTAATAAAAATGAAAACGATAAAACGAAATGTACCATTACTGTTGTTACAAAAGCAGAAAGAGAATTTATGACAACTATACCTTGTTCTATACTTCTAAACACTGCTGTTGAAAACAATGTAACGGAACCTCCTTTGTTAACAAATTCTACAGACTTGGATGTTAATGCAACAATGGCTTCGAGTGACAATGTTTTACAACAAAATCAACCTTTAGCTCCAATACTTTATAGTGGAGAAAGCTATCAAAACCTCAGTAACACGGAATCACAATTTAATTGTACATTAAAAGTTGGAGAAATTCCTGATCCAATAAATCCTTGTATCCCTGTAACACATAATCTTACTGTTATACCACTTCCAATTACAGAAGCTCCTATCGTTAAGCGTTAAGTTTTAATTCAGTACATACCACATTTGTAATAAAATATTTCAATATTTTTCATTCATTTAAGGCTATTTAAATGAAATTTTCCATCTATAGATGATTTGATATAGCCGATTTAGCATAGTAATCCGTCTATGTAGCTTTTCATCAATTAATTTTGTTAAAATCGATAACTATCATTGTGTGATTAAAATTTTATTGACTGAAGCTTTATTTTCCTTTTATTATTAGTTTTTTATTGCTATTACGACATAATCATAGTCATAAATAAAGTTAAGGAAATTGTTATGTTACAATAATTATATTAGACTAAAAGTTCAATATCTGTTAATGTAAAAGTTATGAGAAACACTTGTCGAAAGTTCGTAAAATAAAAAAGTAAAATACTTTAAAAATCTATGACTGAAGAGGTTTGTTGATATAGCGGGATGATACAAGACACAGATACCTTCTAGAGAAAATAGCGTGTTATTTTTACTCAAAATATGATATATTAATATGATAAATAAGTTATAATCGATCACAAGGACTTAGAAATAGTTAGAACAGGAATAGCATTTCAAAAGGATTCCTATGGTTGGAGTGATCGGAAAAAATTGTCTTATAATCGAATTATATCAAAGTTATCAAACCATACATGGCCAGTATCTTAGACTATAATTTACGACCTTTCTCATCGAGAGGAGCGCAATGTCCTGCAGTTTGACAATAAATACGGATAGAATATGACTAGAATGTTATCCTAGTCATATTAAATCTAATATGGCGGACAAAATAATAATTGGTTTCCTCACACCTTGACTACAATTTTATTGCTACCCTTGAGGAGTAAATTGGCACGCATGTCCAAGAAAAAGCTTACTATCTGATATCCCTTAAATAACCTTTACGAATGAATAAAGGACAATGTCTTGTTTGATAATTAGGGGAAGGAAAGGTGTACTCTCGAAATAGACTTTTGAAATTATTAATGCAGGAAAAAAGGTGACCAGGCTTATGAGAAAATGCTTTCAGACTATTTTCTTCTTAGTATTGTTAGATCTTTTTCATCGATCAATACGAATTGAAATTTCAGAGTTACTTGTTGATAGGCTAGTACTATCAATAAAAACTTTGAATTTATTATTCTTTCTTTTTTCTTTCACGTGTTTTTTAAACCTACCCTCTTTTTTACTCTACTCTCTAGTTTTTTCATTGTAAATTTGCTGACATGGAGTCATTTTATTTATAGGAAGCGTTTTTTTCTTTTCTTATCTCGTACTGTATTTCCATCAAAGTGATAGAACAAGCATGGATCGATAGAGTATTTCTAGCGTGAAGCAGTTCTTGCGTTTCGGTGCAAGGGTGTGTTGTGGGTTCACTCGCATATGTGGTGACCATCTTAGCACTCGGGAGTAGCAACACATTTGTAATTGACTTCAGAATCCCTGTTCTACGTGAAGTTGATTACAGGCTTCCATGGCTGGCGGCGACAATTTACTATCAATCGAACTGTATGCTTTATATATATATGTATAATGTATATATATGTATTTGTATATATGCATTTTTGTTCATCTTATATTTTATTCTTGCAATTTGATTTTGCTGATTTTGGTCTTTCCATTTTACCTTATACAATAATTTAAGTATCAAACTTTAAGCAAGTAAGGAATGGGTTATTTATTTAGAATTGTATAAAGAAAAGGAAGTATATTTATAGGAAGGGAAAAAAGGGATATAAGAACCCAGTATTATACTTTCTCTGATTAGCTTCATATCTTAATTGGGAATACAAACTATTGTGTAAGTATATAAAAGTGAAAATATCCACAACCTGCACACTAATTAATTCACCTGATCGTTTTTTAAGATCAATTATGAACAGATTATTCAGGTTTTGCAGATAACATTTTATATTTAATCTGTTAATGGGATTAGGTCATACATACACAATATAACTTAAAGGATATAGAATGACTCTTTAAATGACAAATATCTCTTTGACTTGTTTTCTTGGTTTTATAACAAAAATAACGTAAGCTAAATGTTTAGGTCGACAAGCTCAATGTCCATAACGTCTGTCATGCTTGCCTCTTCAGAACACAACACACTGACTCAATCGCGTGCGTGTCGATAACGATGTTTCATTCCCAATATCAAGCCAAGCGTTTGTAGAGGTTTGGAGTTGCCGGCAAGTGGCGAATGTGAGGACGCGGTTATCGGATCGGCTGTAAGCGCTTGTAAATCTATATAAACTAAGCCAAACACTCTAATCCAATGAAGACATCTTGAACTTTCAGGAATGTTACCAGGCAGAACTATGCATTTTTGACCCGGGAAAGAGTGATCACAAGGATTAAAAAAATAACTGATGCATGGAGTGGCCTTAGTACATAATTGAATAAGCCAGTAATGGAATTGAAAACTAAGAAGGAAATTCCTATGGTCATAATAATACAGTATATATATAAAAATAACTTAAGCTAAAAGTTATAGCAGACAAAAACACAAGCTCAAGCTCACTCTGACTTATTTGCAAGCGTGTGGATGACGATGTCAGCCCATAATCAAGTCAAACGTTTGTAGAGGTTTGGAGTGTTCCGCAAGCGGCAAACGTGCCGACGCGGCATAAGGAAAAACGGTCATAAAATGGACATAACAGAAGTAATATATGTGATTCATATCTCCCTCATCTCCACACCACAGGAATGCATAGAATTAATAACTATTTTATCAAGCTAGATGTTTAGCAGAACAAACATAACCAGTCTGATATTGTAATTAAATGGTACCGGTATATATTATTTTCATAAATTACCACGAAGATAAGAAAAACATCTGTCAGTGACTTCTGTCATCGAGACGTCAAAGGAAAAACAAACTGAACTGAAGGGATTGGAATCGAACCGAAGGACGAAGCCTTTGAAACTAAAAAGTTAGCGAAAGGAAAATGAGAGAATTGAGAAAATAAAAATAAATGCTGGAATGTAATTTGACCGTAAGTAATTTATTCAATTTGTTTGACTTGTTCCATTTGTGTCATTTTATAACACAGTAACACAAGAGTTAATTATGCATATAAATTCAACGTGGAATTGTTTGTAATATTTATTTTGTCGTTACAGTAACTTTAAAAATGTCTGATCCTACTATTCAAACTTTCTGCTGCCATCACACAGGAAATAAGGAGGATATGGCAGTGAGAATTATGGATGAGTTTAACACAGAGTCATATAATACAGTTTGTCTAGTTTCGTCCACTATCGGAATCCTAGGTTCTATTTATCAAGTAAGTAAATCTTTTATTTGATTTTTATTTATAAGCACTTTTAGTGTAAGTACTTTTTTGATGTAATTTACTTTAAATCAGATTTATGTTTTTGCTATAGTACATAATATTGTGAAAATCTTAAAAGATCCAAATTTTTAAATGCTATTTTATATCATAACCACCATAATAAATAAAAAAACATGCTGATGAGCGTGTACTCTACCTGAGGTAAATGACAACCGCACATGGGCACTTATAATTTACTTTAGATCTGTTGAGAACTTCACCTGAGGTCAGCCACGGATATGTTGCTACCCCTGAGAATTAAGTTGGAAGATTTAATATTAGTATCTCCATCTTGTGAGCAATGGTTCAAATGCTTATGGTTGAAAATCGGCCTCTCGATCGAGGGTCTGAGGTTCGAATCCCAGGCATGCACCACTGATTTTTCTAAAAAATAATGTGCATATTAGAAAAAAATTATCACTGCTTTATGGTGAAGGAAAACATAGTGAGGAAACCTGCACACCTAAAGAAAAAAAGTGTTCTTAAAGGTGTGTGAAGTTTACCAATTTGGACTTGGCCAGCACAGTGGACTATGGTCTAAAATTCTCACAATTTGAAAGAAGACCCAAGCCCAGCAGTGGGACAATAATGGGTTGACAATGATCTCCATCCTCCTTTTTGTTTAAGGTATGGCATTACGGTATGCTTTACAATGTTCTTATTAAGCAGAATTAGATGTTGTCAGGGGTACATGCAGAAATGAAACTCAGTAGGTTGTACAATTTTTTAATTTCTAGTTGGAATTGATGTGAAAGTAATGTTTTCAGGTCTTCGTAACATTTCAAGTTACAATTGAATAAAATGTATTTTATTATTATTATTTTCAGATTTTCCCCTGCATTGTGCCAACTGATTCTCAACGATTGTACAGCTATTCCTCAGGTAGAGGGAGACGCATAATAATTTGGCTGGCAGTTGCTGATTTACTGGCTTCATTTGGTATTTTGGAATAGATATATATATTTTTTGATAATGTAGAAGTAGTACAGAAGCATACAGTCCACCTAAGAGTAAGTGGCCACTGCTCCTGATGGATATCTGTAATCAATCCCGGATAGAACAGGAGTTCTATGAGATTGTATGAAGATGCATTGCTAGCAGGAGCGCAGAGTTTTGAGTACCAAGTTGGTTGAAAATGGTTGACTTTTGTGTGGAAGCAGATTGAATGAAATTAATACCAAAAGTTTGATATTGTAATAAAAATAATTATGTGTCATAATATGGAAGTAGTAAATGAAGGTGGTAGAACTCTTTGTGGCTTGACTCCCAAAGCACCATCCAAACACTTATTTCTGTCTAATAACACTGTTGTGTTATGGTCTGTAGGGTGTGGTAAGGGAGACATACTTTTTGGAGGCATTCCATGTCAGTCCTCAGGGGAAGCAATGCGTCTGTGGCTAATCTTAAGTGTTACTTTGATCTTACCTAGGGTTGATTACAGATGTCCATGGGCAGCAGCAGGCATTTACCATCAGGTGGGCTGCATGCTCGTTTGCTACTTCCATACTATAAAAAAATGAGCCTGAACACCATCTGATGGTAAATAGTCATTACAGCCCATGTACATGTGTAATTAACCCCAGACAAGATCAGTCTTACAGTCTGTCCATAGATGCATTGCTACCCCTGAGAACTAAGTTGGAACACTTCAGATAAGTATATCTCCCTTACCACATTCTTCAGATCAGCACACAGCAATGCCTGACACTGCTGTTATTAGGCACAAGTATATTGATGGTATATACATTGATGCATTCTAAGTAGTTTTTAATAAGAGGATTATAGTGTAGACAAAATATTTATTGTGTAGTTGCAATAAATTACTGATAATGTTATCACCTTATTATTGTTTCTTCATTCAATTCAGGTTTTTGAACTTACTATTGTTGTTATTGTTGTATATTCCAATTGTTAAATATATTTTTAGGTGTATTAGTTCGTTCTTCACTATGGTTAAGATACAAGAATATTATGCCAATGCCAGGCGATGATGTTAGTGTTTTGTTTTGCAGCATAACATCAGTAAGTATTATTTAGTACATTGAATTTGAATCATAGTTATAATATTTACATATCTTTAAAACATAATCTTGTCAGAAGCTTTTGT
>DWTU01003280.1:0-10564 GCA_018251515.1 Cecropterus confusis
GGAAGATATTGATTTAAAAAAGATTAATTTTCCCATAGTCAGATATATTATATGTTGGTTTATCACTGGTTGGATATGCAGAAAAACAAAACATTTGCTGCCAGATAATACATATGTATATATATACATATTTATATAGTGTAAAAGTAGCAAACGCGTTTCAGGTGCTGCCGCTCATGTAAATTTGTAACCCACCCCAGTTGCGTTGCTACTTCTGAAGATTTTGTTGTGCCTCGGTGCCTATTAAGTAACTTTCTCATACCACACCCTTTAGAACAGAACACAGACGTACTTAAGATGAGCTTATTTATTATTATTATATTTTATTATTATGATGAGCTTATTACTTATTATTATGGTTATTTGAGAAAAATAGTTGTAGAATAGATGTGGTTTCTATTTAAATGAAATACTGGAACTAGTATACTTGTTAGTTGTATACGTGAAAATCTATTTCATTAAACAAAGCACGCAGACTTAAGAAGCGGAACCTATTTCAACTTGTTGTTAATTGAAAATGAAATATCATGTGAACTAAGCATAACTAATTATTTTGTAAATAGGTAAACTACGAGAGCGGAGTAATAAACATTGGTTTTTACCTGAACCCGACTGCAAAGTAAACTGGAGCCGAAGCCTCGCGTGATGAGAAGGCTTGTATGTTTTTGCGAATGAGTTTCGCAGACGTACAAGGGCATGAATAAAGTAAGCACTAAATATGTTTCATACGTACTATTTTGGGAATTCAAAGAAAAATGTATTTCAGTTATACTGTTTACATTCGCGATTTCAACCTGCAACGCCTTTATGGTCAGTTGAGCGATCAAAATCATACCATCTCTTTGATTCGTATGAGTTTTTAAGCAATATACACGCCGTGTTTTGAGCACCGTCGAAATTTAAAACGCTTTCCTTTATACCCCGTTTTACCACATGTAGCAAATCGTTTCTCTTAAAGCATATTTCGATTTTATTTTGTATCTTTTAATTATCAATAATTCTTGTGATGCGGTACTTTTTCCGTATATAATGTAAGATATTTTTTGGTACTTGTTATAATTATTTCCCCAAAATCTGAAAACTTCCCAAAGAAAAATGTTTTACTGATTTTAATAACAAACATTCAGAATTCAGGATTAGGATTAACTTCGACATTGAATAATCCCCGAGACTATTACGGTGGCCTACTAAATATATTTGAAGATAAGTCTCGTCTAAATTGTAAATACTCGGGAATAAATCGGAGGTTTCCTTTTAATTAGGTACTATTCGAAAATATATGTAAGGATCCCTTTGTGAAAAGTAAATTATGTGAGTTCCCTCGCATCAAAGGAGATAGATCCAAGAATTATATGGTAACAAAGAGTGCGATAACTGAATTAAAATCTTTTGTTCGGTCAGTTAATGCTAATACGGTCCTGAGCAGCCTTTGATGGATCGGCCAAGATTTAAGATTAAACCTCTCATACCAATCCTTGCCTTCGGATAATAATATCGATGTCCCGACTTTGGGAGACGGATTGGGGATGGGATGTTTGAATGTTAAATTTCGTTATCTAAATTTGTATTGTCACGTAAAGATTTCAAATATATTTACTTAGATACAAGCTTTTATTCCTTGTTAATAGCCGTTTGGAGATGATTTTACGAGAAAGTTCGTTGCGTTCATTTATTTTAAACAAAAATTATGAAATCTATGCTAACTTTTGCAGCAGATTAGAGAAGTTACGATTATAAAGAGATATATATAAATATATACTATATATACAAGAGCACTGTTAACTTTTGCAAATCAGTAATATAAAATGAGAACCATATTAAATAATAAAACATAAATGACGTTTCGCAATTTCACTTATTGCTGACATTTCGATCCAACCCAGGCTTTCGATTTCATACATCAGAATTGGCTCATTTTGTTATGACGAAGCACCGCACCATAAATATTAGTACAAGCTCGGCTCCGATACTCCATTCGATTAATCGGGCGCGTTGGCTTTTATTCTCATTACTGGAAATGTCCATATTTACCAATTTATTGATACAGCCTGGAAAATGTCTGAAATAATATCACAAATGTTAAAGTATGCTTTCCAACAGAACTGCTCACTTAAAAAAGATACGCGATGGAAGTTAATTTCTTAAAATCTAATTATTCGTGTGTTAATTAACTTGATTCGTATTTTCCAAATGGCTTAGTTAATTTTTAATTAAGTTCTTATTTTTTATGTATTTAATAAAACGTGTTTTACATTAAAAAAAAAAATGTTTGTAGTATTATAGTTTGTAGCTCAGTACAACATGTACCGATTTATTTCTCAGGATATGGCTATATTGCGTACGCAAGTATCATGTTCACGTCCCTGTAATTCCGGGGCCAGAATAGAACTATCTCCTGTATTTCCTATTGTTGTAAGATGCAACCCAAAGGAGCTTCTGGGCATGCGGGCGGCAAGACTGTGAGCTCGAACCGTCCAGTCAAGCGATCCCGGGAAAGAAGTATGTGTGGTACCATACCGCCGTAAGCCGTTGGCCACCGGAGGGGTACCAGAGCAGTAAAAATCCCACATAACCCGGCTTCCTTCCCATGTCGACAGGTACCTTTTGAAGGTTTCCCCACGATAATAAAAAAAAAGTATAATGTTCACACCTAAATCGTGCATCGTGTTAGAAAAACAGAACTTAAGCATGCACCAGAAACTTGTAGTAAAAGAGAGCACTTGCACGAGAGGATTTTCGTTCCACGGTTAGTTCGTACGTAAACTTTTGTTGTGTGTGGGATTTATTGGTGATTAGTTGTGCTTTAATTCACTCGTAAAAACCCTTAGCCCTCAAGAATTTCAAATTCATTACAAGCACATCAAAAGTAGACCTCTAACTTTTTCCAGACTTCAAGCTAGCTTCTTTGAAATCCTTTATTTTTAAGTTTATCAGCAAAATAATAATTAACAAAGACTGTGGTCCATACAAAATGTACTAAAAAAACAAACTTGCTTTATACTTTCAGTGTTATGATACAAATGATAAGAATATTATTAAAGTGTTTTCGGCAAAATAATAAGTAATATTTCACATCTTAACGATTCGGTTTTGTAAGTGGACACATTTTAGGATCATTAATACGTGTTCTGAAGCTGTAACGGTTTTAAGAGGAACGGTTAAATCGAAAAAATAAAATCGAGAAGGCGAGAAAACATTTGTAAAAGAATCGTTTCAAGTTTCATCCGCTGATAGTGAAACAAGTCCACAAGCACCTACTAGTTACTCGTACACCGTTTAATATGGTTCAGTTGATTAATTCCTTTTCGTTTACCATTAAGATGAAATTCGAAACAGTATTTGTTATTTGCACTGAATTTGATTACACCATAGTAATTATGTTTTTGCATTTGACGGTTGAGGTTTTTGATTTGATAGCTGATATGTCAAGTTACCGTATTTGACATATCTGCTGTATGGTATCGGTCTTGAGTAGCCTCTTGGTATCTTTCCACGCATGTCATAGGATACGCCTTGGGGTTAAAATGGGCAGATGGCCAGCAGCTTCTTCCTGTGTAACAACAAACCAAACGGTCACCGACACGTATGCCAGGCGCGGTACTATTGGCAAAAACACTTATTAGGGGAAACCGTGTCAGAAAGTGGACTTCAAAGGGCTAATGGATAGATCTTACTTTAAACTGAGACGATCCAAATGACATGTTCTACGTCACGATTTATCGAAACTTTTGGGCTGTAACGCGTTCCAAAAAATGGACACACATACAAACAGACATACATACATATGCTCGAAAAACATTAGCCTTCTTCTGTCGCAGCGGGGTAAAAAATGATAGCACGGTTCAAGCTTTAAAGGAGTTCAAATAAGTAGTAATTATCCGAAATAAATCTATGATAGTGTCAGCCAATTCTTTAACGTTTGCATTTTACCACTAATACAAACATTGAAAGACTAATGTAGGTATGTTTAAAAATTTTGCACACGTTTATAAAGCTTTTTCGTTTATAATTGGCAGTGCGAACAAAGACCGTAAAAAGAGCGGGTGCGCGGCATTGTTTTTGTTTACCAACCCCTATGCCGCTCGCCGCAAACGTCGTCCATACCCATACTGTTTGTTTAAGTTTATAATTAGCACTAAATTTTAATTAATATACCGCGAAAATAAGTTAATTCATTCACTCTTCTTTAATAATTACTCAAACTGAACGATCTATAAGACTGTAACTCCTATTACATAAACATTTACTTAGTAAACATGCGTAAACCAAAGCTTAGATGTTTCAAACATCCGCTATGAACTGTTGACGTTTGACGACATCGCATTACAGAAATTAAAGCCCCCAAATGAACAATAGTGGAAAAGGGTTGTATTTTGTGTGGGTAAATTAAATGGACACATTACAATTCGTACAGTACGCAGTGCCCGGGGCGAGATCGGGCACAAAGGGGTCGAGGCGGGTTCTATTATTGAAAAGGGGGTGATCAAAGCCAAACGATACGTTCCCATATATTGTAGTCCTTTTTCTATTTCTGTTTGTACAGGTGTTTTTTGAGTCCCCATTCCGAGAGCAATGTAAAGTTATTACTGCGTTGTATTGCCGTGCGTTGTTCCATTCGATATGAAAATGGTTTTAAAAATCATGAAAATGTACGACTGCGTCCGTTGTATTGTTTCGTTTTTAACGGCATTGTTTGTCCGCTATATCCACCTCCATTCGATAATCTGATCGCACGAAATTCATGGATTTTTTTCTTTATTACGTACGTTCGTTCGATTTAGATATGATACTGAATTATCGTTCGGTAACTACACTATGTAGTAAAATCATGAATTCCAGCCATTTGTATAGTGATTATTTAAATATTATTTTCAGGAATTTTATTGCATAGTAAAATAAAATTCCGTTAGATTCAGTATAGGGTTATAAATACTCATAAAAAAATTAATACTCAAAAATAATTTTCATTTGCATCCGCAAACATTCTTGATAAATAAATGAATTTTGTAATACAACACTGAAATGCCGGATCCATAAAGGAGAAATAACGTTGAGTGCATTGTTCGGACATTCTATTATAGTAATTGGTATGTGAGGTAGAGGTAAGGGATTCCTTTGTACTCCAATATTCTTATATATATTTTATTTTAAATCAAATGTGTGCTAAAAGAATTCCCATTTACGTAAGCTATATTACTTCCATATTTATGTACTTAAAATTTAATAAAATTGTGACTATGTTGTTACTAACATATAATAAATATGTTGAAGGTAAGGAATAAAAAAGGTGTTTCATCTTTTTGGGTAGATAAATTTGGTATGCCTATGGTATGATTATTTTATTTCTCCAATTTCCTCAATCATTATAATAAAGCAAATGGACGTGATATCTAAGGCTTTGATATTTAATTTTATCCTATTTCTTTAAATGAGATTTAGATGTACGTATAACTCAGTAACGCATAACGACAGATTATCGAAAGGATATCTATTCGTCGTGTATTTTTATAATATCAGTTTAATATAATTGTGTACTAACATGATTGTATAGCATGTAGGTAGGAACAATTATATTGAGGTGTGTTTAATAGCTTGTAGTGTTTACCGGATATACCAAGTAAAATTAAGGCAAAATTTAGTAAATAGTATTAGTAGCTATGTCCTTGGTTAGAGAAGCTTATATTTTGTATGAAGTCTCTTAACTGAAAGGTGTGATAAGATCATATCAATTATGTGGATTATTCTAACCTAGTCATTACATAATGCGGGATTCCATAAATAACATAATGTAGGATCTCTATTTGATGCAATAACTAAAAAATATAAATATAAATGTGAAAAATGATGTAGAAATAAAGTATAACTACAATGAGCTGTTAGAGTCTTGGATTCGTAAATACAATGTCGTTTAATAATGTTACGTATATTAATCACCTAAATTAGATATTGCAACACATAGAATATTGCAACAGAAAGCGATAGCTTTAAAATAAATAAGTAATTAAATGTTTTTTGTAATACGACAAGTAATATTGTTAATAAACTAATCTAATTTAAAGTCCATCGATCACGCCCTCTTCGGGACACTGAAAGCACTGGCGGAATAATATCTAAATAAATTCAAACTCCACAAAGTTCCCACTCAATAACGTTAAAAATGAGCTCTCAAATAGCAAGAAAATTGTTTTTCCGCCCAACAACATCAGCCCGATACATTGGCAAAATGAAAAGTTTCCCCATCAGCCACTGACACATCGATTGGCGTTTACATCTTTGTAAAAGAAATTGTTGGAGATCATGCAAAGAAACATGGACCTTAAGACGATAGCCGGACGTCCTGAAAGTCACTTTTTCTAAGCCTTTGATGGAGTAGATGTTTTCGAACTGCCATCCTGCTATTGGTAAGCAATTCATCATTTATGGAAGTGTGAAGTAACAAAGATGTAGCATCAGTATACTAACAGACTACAGTTACACTCTACGCTGGTGTACTGGAGCGTTGTATGTAGTATGTACGTTAGTGTCGAGCCTAACATTTCTGAGCGCCTAACTGTGAATAGATTCGCTTATTGATATCTAGGTGTAAGAGGAGTGATAGCCGATCTGTTCGGCCGTACCGCACATGTATGGAACGTGTAATTGCTTTCATTGACATGCCGGGCCTTCAAGTTGTGCGGAGAATGCCCCAATAATTAATCGAACATAAACGTTGATGGAAATCAGTTTATAGTTCATACCGTAAGGTATTGAAGTCGTGTTACTCGTAGTTCGGTATTAATGTATAGATGTGAACATGGGAAGTTTATAAACTTTTAATGACTACCGACAGGTTCATAATAAACCATTAAAAGTTTAATTTATGTTAGCAGGTTAATCGAACGTTATATTCCACGTTATCTCAGCAACACAATGTTTAATTTTGTTTTAAACTTATATAAAGTTGCGCCAGACTTTATTTATGCATGAAAGCCATGTGGAACATGTTTTTCAATGTTCTAAATATTGAATTACATGTTTCTGTAATACTTAATTTTATGAGGAAGAGGAGTTGTAGCAGACGTGATGATATTGATTTTCAACCGACTTCACATAACGGAAACCGCCGCTTGTGGACTTGTGTCATCAACCCCAGATAATATTAAAATCCTGAGGTAAACCACTGATTGCTAATCCTGATTACTTAGTTAAAACGGCTCAAATAAGCATGTCTCCCTTACCACACCTTTCAAATCAGAACATTTCAGTGGTACACACTGTTGTTATTAAGCAGTGTTATGTGTGGCTGTGGTCGAAGTTGTCGAACTACACGAGGTTACTACACCTATGGTAAACCTTCAGTGTCTTCACCAATTCGTATGGAAGAAGCAGAAAGACCCGTGTCACCTGGACAAAGTCAAACATTGACTGAAGAGCTTCCGGAACTTCATACTACTTCTTTTCAAAATATTATTGTAATGAAATTATTAAACTTACAGCCCAGATACATTTTAGGCTGCATAATTAACAATTTTATAATCCTAAATGGAATAAGTAAAGAAATAGTTCATAAATTTATTAATTAGTCTAACACAGTCGGTCATTTCGTTAAAGCTAATCAAAAACTAATTGGCAAAGCCCCTTAATAATAAAATGGCGTCCGATTTAACAGCGTAGAGCACAAAGTAACAATTTAAGCAACGCTGCTAGATCACGGCTGACTAATTTATGTTCAATTTGAATTTTACAGTCTATAAGTAGTAAAACTTTATTATGACTACTAAACTGAAACTTTAGACGGTATTTGAGCAATGAATTTTTCGTCCAATTAGTACGGAGTTTGCGGAAGTTGCACATTGGAAGTTTAAGTAACCACAGTGATAGACTTATTAGTTAAATTTATATAAACGTTTATGCTATTTTGTGATTTATGTAATAATTTGAAGGGTTGCTATTATTTTTCCTTTAATTTTTATAGGTCTATTGTCGAAACAACTATTACTGTATAATAATAATACCGCAGTGTTAAGTGCTGTTGTGTTCTACTCTGAAGGATATGGCAATGGAAACATACTCTTAACAGGCAACTTAGTCCTTAGGGATAGCAAGTGGAGCAACGCATCAGTGGGCAACCTAAGGTCACATTTTATTTTATCGGGAGTTGATTACAGATATCCATGGTCGACAGTTGTCGCTTAGTACCAGATGGTTCTGCATGCTCGTTTCCCACTTCAATAATATAAAAATTAATTTTAAGTGGTTACTGTCGCTGATAGATCTATTATTAAACCCAAATAAGATGAAGCTCCCATCTGACGACTTGTACAGATTGAGGTCGGGAACAAGAAGGAATGAGTTTTGCTGCCAGTAAATACTAAGTTGTCTTATGTCACTCTAATCACGCTAACAGTATAACATATGAGTATATTCCTATACTGCATTTTTGTAAAGCGTTAATTATCCGAAATTACTTTAAAACCCACCCGCCTGTTTCTACGAAACTCTTTGTATTTTTATGCTCTTAAAACTAGTATACTCTTCTTTGTTAAACACTTGTTAAAAGGATAAACCGCCATGTATCCAAACATTGTGTTAAGCTAGTTGAATGACGGGAGTTCCTAGTTTGTTAATTACAAGTTGGTCTTGTATAGAATTAATTTTGAACAAGACCGTGTGTCTCAGTATGCCTCGCAGTTTTTGAATGCGAATGAAGTAAGCCGTTGTAGAGTACATTACTAATGAAGTTTCATACTGAATGAATAAAAATGTAACGGTTATTTTTATTAGTTTATCAAAAAAATCTAAATCGTAAAATATTCATAAAATAATTCTTTAATTTGAATATAAAAAAGATTTGCTTGCGTAAACGGACATTAACAAAATCATAACATTTTTATACTTATGTACATGATTTTAAGTCATAATATAATAGCAGGTTACACTTCAAGGCAATAAAAATAACGACGCTCTCTATAAGCAGAGGTCCTAAACTATGTTTTCTTCTACAGTAAATGCTATAAAAACACTCATGAATATGGGTACATAATAAATTTGATTCAGAACAGAAATTTAAATTCATCTTTAAGACAGCGGAAGATCAAACTTGGAACATGAGCCGCGGGTTATTTATTTGTAAAATACACATTAAAATACTAAGAATTCGTAAGTTCCTTATTTAAGAACGTGTTTGTAACTGAGTGTGATTTTTCATTCTATGGAAGTAGCATGCATTTGATAGTAAGTGGACACTGACTCTCATGGACATCTGTAATTTTTTCCACATGAGTTCATTGTCTTACCTGTGCCCAAACAGGTGCGTTGCTACCTCTAAACACTAAGCTGGAACACCTCTGATAAATATGTCTCCCTTACACATCCTTCAGTCCATACCACGGCCGCGCTTCAAACTGCTGCTATTAGGCAGAAGTAGTTGCGGCTGTGGTGCCTTCGGAGTCCCTACCACACTACAAACGGTTCCCTACCACCTTCAAAATATCATTAAAATATCATGTTTAATTTTAAAGCGCTAGTACATAATATATCATACATTAAATTAAATCAAGCATTTCTACTCAAGCTCAAAGTGCAAAGCAAGCGCAAGTCTGAGCAGTGTCGTCATAATCCTGTTGAACTACACTAGTTCCCAGTTTGTCTTAACTACAACTTGCTCTTGTACGGAATTAGTTACATTTCATCCAAAAGCTATCTTGGTTCAACTTTCAATTTTCGAGACATCGTAGTAATTAACGTACATTTCTTAACACTGTTATAACTTTATGTCAAGAAATGTAGTAAGGAATTTTAAAATTATGGACATCAACCAGGGACATCTGTAAACAACTTCATATAGAACCGGGATTCTATCAGAAGTTATTCACAGCGCATCGCTCTTTCTGGGGAATAAGATGGTCGCCTTGTATGAAAGTGAGCCGGAAACCACACATTTCTGCCGAAACGCAAGAACTACTTCTGCTAGAAATAAGTGTAACGGTGATACTCGCTCCATAGTCTTGAAGATATAATTAAAAAGGAATCAACTAAGATTTGATTTAGACAAAAGTTTATATTGGGAACATTAATTTTACCTTCATAGTAGAACGAATACAGACAAGCTATATATAAAATAGAATTATTTATATACAGTATAATGAAATTTGTGTCTCAGTAAGAATATTTTCATAGAAATCTGGATTGTGAACTGTAAAATGTATGAATGAATGTTTATTTTCATCTCGGTTTTTTGATGGATAATTGAATATCTAACACGAACGAGTTATATAGAGTGGAAAATTTGAAATGAATTTATTATTATTGTTAAATATTTATGCGGTGTTATTAAATATTTTTATATATAACAAAGTTTTGTACGTTATATAATTAAAAAAAAGAGTAAAAATAATAAATATTTTATATAACTATTAATTATAGCACTTTAAAAAGCTTTAAAGAAATTTATACAATGCGTAATAGGTCCTAAAGATACATTAAAATAGTTCTATAGTATTAAGTAACTCGACATTAAATTGACATATTTATCACACGCTGGTAACGCCAAATCTGATTTTAATGATAATGTCTTACGGCAGTT
>DWTU01003281.1:0-10564 GCA_018251515.1 Cecropterus confusis
CCGTACCACCGCCGGACGCTGGGAGGGAAAATCTATTTACGACTCTCGTACGATACATCTTTCATTTTATAAGTAGTAAAAGGTTACGCAGGCCACCTGATGATAAGCGGTCCCTGCCGCCCAAGGAGGTTCCATCTGAAGTCAATCATTAATGAGTTGCTACTCACTCATGATTATCTATGTCGGATTATGAAAATGCTATAAAGCTTTTTGTTACTGCAAACTAAACATCACAAAATATTTGTTTTATGTTAAGATGCTTTTTTAAATATTACTTATTGCACACTTTATTGTATATTTAAAAACAAAAAAAACTCAAACCTACTTGCATAAAAATAAAATTACAATATTTTCACTATTAAAACCAATGGTTTTAATAGTATAATTATTAATGTATATATTAATGTGTATAAAGTAATGACTTACATGCATCATAATTAAGAAGTGCATTTCTGAGTTCCGGTACAGTTTTCAGACACTGCACTGTGGCGTTCATGTAGCAAGTGTTGCCTAAATTGATCAAACCTTCGGGAAGGTCCAACTGCAAAATTAAAATATTCTAAATTAAAGCAAGCTATTAAAGATTACATTACAAGCTTTTATTTTACAATTATTAGGACTAAAATATGTGGAGATTTTTAGTATGCACTTATAATTAGATCCTACTATATTAATTTATGGTAATTTTTATTGCTAGTACTATATTTGGAGTTACGTTAAAAGTTAGTGTACATGTGATGTATGGCTTGACATGCTCGTAATACTCCGTATGTGATGAGCTATAACACAAAAATGCAGTTGACATCATAAAAAAACTTGGA
The DNA here is from genome assembly GCA_018251515.1 of Cecropterus confusis. NCBI lineage: Eukaryota > Metazoa > Arthropoda > Insecta > Lepidoptera > Hesperiidae > Cecropterus > Cecropterus confusis. Next base: position 822 of record DWTU01003281.1, read on the forward strand.
TAGGTTCCAAGATAGTGACTTGTTTTTTTCTTTCCAATTGTATAAAGATGTAGACATACTTGGAGGATGGGGTAAACAAAGATGTAAACATATATGTGTAGTCACATATGGTGGAGTTTTACATATTATTTATCATCTCTTTTAAATTCATTGGTGTTCTCGTTAAATATTCAACCTGTTAACTGGGATGTTCACATTTTAGGTATACAACATACAACGGACGCATAGTCTTCCAGTAGGACTTGTCAATACGTGATGCCCAGTGTCTTGACTTACGTATTTTTTTCATTTATATTTATGTTTAAATTACTGAAAAGGCTATGAGTTATACGTGTTTTCGTTTATTTATATATATAGTGTTAGATTTGCGACTTTTACACATGTTCAGAAAAATAAACATTATTTAAAGAAAAAGACATTTATTTAATAACACTCTCGATCTTATCTAAAACTTTTCTACGTGGAGTAGTAAAGGTTTTTACTGTGCACTAAAGGGAAATGTGGTCTTTCTGCATTTTAAGGTAAGCATCCTTCAGAAACAATGTTGCTGCTAGGTGGTCCTAGTGGCAGCAATTACTTCATCAACTTCTGCACCTTTTCATTCTCAGTATCGCTCAATTTCGTGTTGCAGTCATAATTACTGTCAAATGACTCAGATGACAAATCCAGCATATGTCTCCTTTTTTACTTACCGGTACACTGATTTCACCTTCACTAATGTCGCTTTCATTGATTTTCATGGATGCTTATAAAAATTTATTGTAAAATAAAAAGATTAATGATAATGAAAAATAATAACGCAAAAATAAATAATATACGTAAATAAAATATAATACGAAAATATGCAGGTAAGTATAAGTTCATACTTGTCATTGCTTACCCAGAATACGTCCACCAGTCTCAATAATGAAATGATACTGACCTTCTCCGCGTCTTAAACTCATGTCGAGACACGCATTGATGACTAAAACCTATTTTATGCAGTACTGCGTCCCATCCATTCCTGGGTGAAACATATATTTCGAGGACGTAATCATACGACGTATTTAGACGTATTTATAAGTTCCCCCGGTCAACAGGTTGAGTCTTTTGATTGCATTGCTATCAGAATATTTAGATAGCAAAAACAATGGTATTTACATTTTTAAAATTTCGAATGTCGAAGGATTTTATTTGTGTACATAAAAATATAATTTTAAACAGCCCCACTTACAGCAGTGGCCAACTCTGACTCGTTCATATCTTCCACAAATCTCGTCTGCTCCACAGGGGCTGCAGGTACATCCTCCTCCTTGCTTCCCATTACCAGCACCAGAGCATTCTGCAGCATATCCAATTTATTTATACTTATTTAGGGGCAGACTTAAACGACATACAAATAGAGAATAGCTTAAATAGAAAAAGACTCATAACAGAACAGTTTTCACTTATCAGTATAAATAACAGAATAAAAAAATAAGATTTAACAAAGATCTGTGAATGCTTTAAGCTACTTTCATAAATACTAACTGCTATAAAAACTACTGTTATAAAATAAATAACTGCTGAAAGAATTAGCATAAATGTTTAATGAAATAGCCAATTAAACTTAAACTCATAGCAACTGAAACCCAGGTCCTACCTGATAGACATGTGGATGGTGTAATTTATAAATATAATATGATATTAACTGTCTATGTATACCCCCACTCTGTTTTCGTACCATTACAATTGTATCAATTATGTACATGAAAGAAATAAAATACATAATACTGTTTATTTTGTTATTATTCATCTCCAATCAAACTTACTTTGGTCAAGAGAAATAAAAACAGTGTTCATCTTGTTATCCTTCATCCCTAATCATTTAACTTACTTAAGTTGGACCAACTTTCATTTGACCAATAAGTGAAAGTTGGTCCAACTATCATTTATTAATTAAGGTTACTTATATATCATACTTACATTAGTCAGTTTGAAGTTGGCCCAACTATCATCCCTCAAGGTGACACCCTTGCACACAACCTTCTGCCTCTCCGGCTGCACTCCCGTCAACGCAAAGATCTGCGCCTTGAACAGCACTGGCTCATCATCCGTGTTCACTTCCACGTCCGGGTACATCTCCTTGCCCCATTTTACTTTGACTGGAAGAAATATTCAAATTAGTTTATCATAGCCAAGAGTGAATAATAGAGCAGTGATAGCCGAATGGTTGAAACTTGGCCTCTCAATCGAGGGCCCGAGGTTGGAATCCCAGGCGCACCACTGATTTTTGTAAAATTATGTGCGTATTAGAAGGTAATTATCACTGCTTTACGGTGAACGAAAACATAGTGTGGAAACCTACACACCTGATAGTTCTTTAAAAAGTTCTCAAAAGGTGTGTTAAGTGTATCAATTCGCACTTGGCCAGCATTATTATCTCATTGCTGGGCACAGCAAGACCTGTGCCCAGCAATGAGATAGTAATGGGTTGACGGTAAGAGTCAATAATAAGCATATATAATATGTTAGTTTTATTATTGTGGTTATTTAAGAGGTGATAAAGTGGTGGTAGAGGTGGGTGTATTAGTTAGGCGGTAGCTGCCCAGTTATACCAGTGTGGTATAACTGGGCAGGTATGTCCATTACACCTATTTATAGTGTGAAGCAGTTCTTGCATTTCGGCAGAAAGGTGTGGATGCTAGTTGACTTACATCTGTAACCATTTTCATCTTCAGAAACCAATTCAGACATGTTTACAGACATCTCTGATTGGCTTTATATAAACCTCCTGTTTCATTTACAGTTGGTTACATGTATTTAAGCACAGTGAGCACTTAGCAGGCGAGCTGCATGCTCATTTTCTACTTCATATCGTAAAAAACATTAGGTTATAAGGTTAAAAACACGGCCCATATATACCAAGTTTAAAAAACAAAATAATCATAAGGTAAGTAAATAAAATAATCTAATTGTTTGTTTTTTAAATGCGAGTACCTATAAATAGAGCAGATTACTGTTGTCGCAAAATAAAAATAGGCAAACGTACTAGAAGTGGTAGCATCGCAAAAAAAGTACAAAAACAAGAATGCCGGCTATGGCGACCGCCTTATCCTTGACATATTTTTTAGGCGATGACTCGCAGTAAAATACTATACTTCAATAGCTGACACTCATTAAAATATTCATGCATTTACATTTTTTAGGAATGTAAACCAATAAAAGGGAATATTAACAGGAACAATGTAACTCGGTCTTACTTATTGTTTCTTAACCTCAAAACGCAGCGATGATTTAGCAGTTTCTGAGTTTCGTAAATAGTAAAACTTACCTGAAACCTTCGGCATTGTTGAGACTTTATTTTTATAACAATAGTAGAAAACAGATAATTACTCCGATCACACAGGTTTTGAAACTCAAAAGTTACGAATCATCTACCCGTGTTATTAAGTTGACAGACCTGACGTCTTGTCAGAGTTGTCAGCTCATGTCAGAGTCAGTTCCAGTGCATCCCGATCGTAATTATAAAATTACAGTATTTTCTACCTCAAAATACAGTACTTTGTACAAAATTAGAGTAAATGATATTTTGAAAGGAAGATTGAAGGGAAATTTACGTCGACGAAAAAAAGTTAATCTTTAACAACTTTCTCAACTGTGTCTCTGCAATTTGACCACAGAAATAAAGGACAAAGGTCGCTATTGCCAGCATTTGCTATTTATATAGGTACGTTATCGATCAAATTTCGAAATGAAATATGATTATTATGAAATTAAATAATAAGAAACTACTTTTATATGCTTCAAAGTTCGTTGTTACCAAATCCTGATTAGTAGATTCTTTCACTGTATTTTAACCATTACAGTATACTATAAAGAAGTTAAAAATACAGTAGATGAAGCAATGGTCAATTCAGTCAGTTTAAAATTGTATATCATCCGTCGTTTTCGATCGGGTAATAATTGTTACAATTTTGTAGTTTTATATGTGTTTTACAGCAGTTTAAAATTAAAAATGTTAAATCTTAAATAAAATGCTTTATGACCTAGCTACGATAACCTCACGATTAGAATAAATAATATAATAAAAAGATGAGGCAGTTAATAAATATTCTGCAGGTCCTTGTTTTTAGCTACAGATTTTTTGTCTTCCATTAAAAATAAATTTCTTTTTAATTGATTTGTCTACTAACAATACAATGCGTTCATCTTAACATTCTAAACTAAATAAAATGTATGAACTTTATACTAACCTCTAATAATTAATATTAATTCACTAGCTTGTAGATTACTATCTACAGATTGTCATTAAATTGTATCAGGCGCTTTAAGTCAGAATTAAATCCTTGTTTCAATGAAAATCATTATTCTACAGAAAATATGAAATGTTAAAAATAATAAATTTAAGTTGATTATGAATGCCTCTACGTCTCCTAGTACTGATGTAGGGGAACTGATCATGGTCATTACTGCAACAATTTGTTTTGGGTGTACAAAATAAACGGCATAGGAAGTGTCTCAACACAACGCATGTAAATATAACAGTAATAGATTCTATTTAAATTATTTAAGGTCGAATTATTGATACTTCAAATTTATGAGACAGTTTATAATTGACCGTTAAATGTTTGATTGGTATTATTATTAGCCGTAATATTGTTTGGTACTTATGGGTACTGTAGTGTACTTGACTATGAAAAACGAAAATATAACTGTGGCACATATTGTTTGTTATTACCCGCCTGTAGCACCTTTAGATGTTATTGTTATCTCTTGGGAATATTAAAAAATATATGGATATAAAGGAATGTACCCTACATTACCTAACTTTGCATCCATAATTGTGTTGGGAAACATCTATAGGCACTGTAGGTAACACTGTATTTATTTTAGCGTCATCTGTTATACATTTCGGTGCGGGCTGCGGTGTTAGTTCGACTTAGTGGGGGTACTGTTCGTAGATAGCGTTATTTTATTATGTTATATATTTAGTTCCTTTCGCAATCTTGTCCTTGATGCATATTACTTATGCGAACGCGATGTTTCACATCTGTCAGGCGTCCCGTGATGGGTGTTTTTTTATACTTATATTTTTTTCAAATAATATTACCCAATTTATAGTATACGAAATATATTTTACCAGGAGTCAATTAGTCGTAATTGATTTTTAATTGCTCCAAAGAATGTATTTTAACGTAAGTCGGTTTTTCTCCGATTCTCGTCAATGATTACAAAAGTGTGGGAATCACTTGACGTGCTCCTATTACCGTTGAACTACTAAATAAATGTTAAATAATGCTGTCTATTTGCGACTTTCAACTATAGTAATTAAGTTTGGAGGTATGTTTCACATTTCTCACGAGTATCAATCGCAGCAATGACCACAGATCAGAAAAGAACCAGCGCAATACAAGATCATAATGAGTATGTAATAATCCAGAATAAGAATAGGTACGTCCACGACAGGCACTCGCGCACGTTCGATGAACTTTCCCGCGAAGCCTGCGCAGACGCCGCACGCCGTCCGTTGTCGCGCCACTCTTCGCCAGTCTTCACGTGAACTCCGTTAAAATTGAACGTACACCCAACAAACACCTAACTAAACGTATTCGCGGAAAGTTTCTCACTACGAAATCAGTCAATCTGTTTCATATGTGAGTGCTTAATCAATTTGTGCATAGTGAAATCGCGTTGTGTGCTGTGCTGGGAGTCTTCGATGAGAATTGTTGAGCCATTTCTTATGGAATGGTAATCCAACGTGCCGTGGTACTTCTGCCTGAGCTTATTGTAAGTTGGCGACTTTGCGAGCTTTTGTGGTGTTGACTTAATGTTCTATTGTGATTGAGGTGGCGGTCTATGCTCACACATTAGTGCTTGTTTCAAATAGTTGCAAGTATAAACGAAAAGCCTTTGAATTTTTATTTATAAGTATTTAATATACCTTCCTGCTCATACGAGAGAAGAGAAATTTATGAAAGATTTATCCCATCCAAATTAAATCTAGGCCAAGAGATCCAAGCCAATAAATAATGAAAGTGCGAGCGACTTTTTTCGAATTAGTGTTCGGTCACGGTCGTCACGGAAAACCTTGTTACTCAATTTTTATTGAATGTTTTGTGCCATTCCTTCTTTCTCTTATATGCTCTTATAGCCAAAAAGATGTTCTGCAAATCTTTACTAATGATAGTCATACACTTTTTTATAAATAAATGTATAGAGGGTAGGTAAAATAAATCCTTTTAAGTCTATGAAATCGCATTAAAGGCAGCCAAGTTTATTACAATATTTATTAATTTACAATGTTTATTAATATATTCAAATAATACGCGAACGGGTAAATTAAGTTTGAAGTTTCATATACCTTTTAATATTCGTAGTTTTAAGCGGATTTAAATCGTATAAACATTTTGTAAAGACACTTAGCAGGAAGACGAGCTAGTGATGTGAATAACAATCAAGTCTTACAACTTACAGAGCAAATCGATCGAACGTTATGTAGTAGCATTGTGTCAGCTACTCGATTAGAATGTATTAAAAGCTTTGGGCATTTGCAAGTCTCATCACTCGCTAAGATGTTTTTGCGCCGAGTGTGAAGAATTTATAATGGAGAGCGAAGGATCGCCTACCTGCTGCTAATCGACTTATTTATCTACTCGCTTCTATTTTCACGAGTCAATTTGCTTTTATTATATTTTAAACTTCTGCCGTTTTATTTTAGATTAAGGAAATAGATGCACAGGAATGTAATATTGACTAAGTATTTTCAATGTATTTGCAAGTAATTACTTAAACAACGGTTCCGGTAAGGAAACATATGTGGTATTTATAACCATAGATTTCGAATATCAGTCTTATGAAAAATAATTTAACAGAATTTAAAATGTGAATTTGAATAATATGATAATAATTTATTATAATAATTATAATAATTTGAATAATAATATAATGAATAATGAAATATAAACATGAAGACACAACGTATGTATGTATCTACTAATACAGCATTTGTTACACGGAAATTATTTTCGTGTCAAGAGGCGCTTCACAAATTTGGTAAACACCAGCTGGTCTTATTTGTACTCGTTTCAAACTTGTTAACCAACATTCCTTATTTGTAACTAGACGTTTTAATAAGTGGGAACAAATTACACATTGAAATATACTTATAACTTACATTGGAGTATTAAAATTTACTCGTCAATATTGTTCATAATATAATTATATCCCTCAGTGTCATAATGTCGGGACGACGAATAAGGGGACGTTTACTTCCAGTAGTGGGAAGTAAAGTCCTCTTATTAGCGCTACTTCAATTGCCTTGTGGCCTCTAGATCGTATAATTTCTCACTGTCTTCTTCAGGCCATGGGTCCACTGTGACATCTTTTTTCATATATTGACATTCGTATCTCAATATTTTAAGTTAATAAGGTAAGTATAATCGCGCACGTATTCGTGATGAAAAATAAAAGTCGTCGTATTTTCGAAAATGAGAAGTCTAGCAACAACGTTGTGGACTAAACCTAATCATCCATAAACGATATTCCTTGATAAATTAGGTAAAGATTAACACGGGGAAAAGATTATATGAATTAGTTACCTAGAACGAAGGGTATTTTTCCATTAATGCGTAGCTCAACCAAGTTGGCGCGCTTCGTCAAGCACGCGACAGCAAAAAGCTACTTAGAAAATAATGCGGTGCTGAATGACCTATCTCCCCTTTATCTTGCGTGGAGAAGCCTTCATTCCACAGCATTACACAATATTGACAACATATTACTAGTTCCTACCATGTGTACATATCATGACTTTTCAAGGTATTTTTACATACTTATAAGTTTATCCGTACGGTAACATTGCCGTAAAATCTGTATTGTTACCTTTACTTTTTGTATTTTGGTATTATGTATTTGTGTGTGATGAATTGATGATACATACAAATAATCTGTGGACTCCGTTACGTGACAAACTAGTGACATCGTTCAAAACAAAAACAAACAAAAAACCCGACTGCTTGTCTTATTTAAAACGTTTTTACGGTTTTGGCTTAGCGCCTTAAAACTTATCTTTATTAGTTCGCGGCCATCTTTCTTTATCTGATGCAATTGCAGTTCTCCATCTTTGTAATTTGACAGCTAAGTTACCGCCATTTTTTAATGTAAGTAGATAATCGCCGAGCATAGATAAACAATACGCAAATTATCGGGTGCATTCGGTATTCGACAGATGTTCGTTCGCTTTCCACGGTGTGTAAGTTTGTTGGCACGAAACATGGCCGTCGCCTAGAGTTGAGAGCCAATTTTGATACCCTATAAATATTTAAAAAATCACATTGATTTATTGCTGCTAATGGGGGCAGCTCTCTAGAACTTAAAAACTACTATTTCATACATCAACTGACTCTTCCTAGGCTAATGGCTGACCCTTACTACGAGTTTATTATGTTTCCTCTAAAAAAATATTATTAACATTTTTACCCATACTTGCCATGTACATTTCAAGGATTGGCCGAAACGTAATCAATGTCTGTATTGAAGGAACGTAATAAACTTGTGTCAAGGGTACAGAGCTCTCCGAAGTTTCGTGCGCAATCGACGGACGGCGCAATGTAGCTACGTATTATACATATAGCTATTGTTTAGCGCGCGAACGGGAAAGCCGGCATCGAACGATCGAAGTCGGACTCGTTTTGCGCCAGTGTGAACAACTCTGGAGGTCTATCCTTAAATTTAGGGAGATTTCAGATAGGGAGGTAAACAATTTTAAAAGGTATTTATATTTATCTTCTTTTATTATATTTGTATTTATAGGTGGATGAAATTTGCAATTACAATGAGGTTATTTCGTCTGGCGATTTTTTTTTCGCCGAAAAATTGTGGACACGAGAACTTTTTGGTCTTTGTGAGGCACATTATTTATCCTGGGCGTCCTTTCTTTGTCACCGTCATCCGCTGAATCGAAATTAGGGATTTTCTTATAAGATTTAAAGTTGTTTTAGGGAGTTTTTTCAAGTAGTTGGCAACACAGCTTCGCGTTGTCTGCAGTAGTCGGGTCGCGTGCTATCCGATAGCTTCGTCCGTTGTTCGTCCGCGTCCGAAGCTTGTGAATTCGTGAACACCGATTATATCGTGTCGCGTGTCTCTGTTATACTCAAAGATTAGTAAAAAATAAAGAAAGGTCCCATATAAGTAACGCCTTGATACCTTGTTCTCTCTTTTTAATTAGGGATGACGACGTATTAAAACTGTTCAAACGTATACATATCCCTGTTTTGCAAGAATAATCGCACAATTTAAAAGTTCATATTTGATATGTTATCTGTAATTTTTTTTCTTTTTATTTTATAATTGAAAACTTAGTGATCTACGTACATTTACTACTGCGGCATTTTTTATTATTTTTATTTTATTAATTACAAGATAAAACAAATAGCATTGTTTAATTTTTTCCTGTCTCCTGTCAAATTAGCGTTTTTGTCTTGTGTTATTATTCATGCAAAGCAGCGATATGTCGATTAAAATATTGATTTGCGTTCCAAATCCACGGCGATTATCACGAATTATTTTTAGGTTGAATACTTCTGTAGACGCGCTGAGCACTTTTTGGATGAACAAAAATCATGGAACTCGCGATATCGTCACCGAACGCTTTCTTTTTGACTGAAAGTCGTCCTATGACGCGGTGTGGCGTCGCCGCATGGCGTAAGGTCTGCGGGCCTCGAGGAACCCCTCATTATTCCCTTAGTGGATACACTGTCCACAGGTGTTATTGGCTACCATTAGCC
>DWTU01003282.1:0-10564 GCA_018251515.1 Cecropterus confusis
CATACACGTCGGCTAAGTATTTTTTACAATAGAAGTAGCAATCAACCATGCAGCCCAGCTCATGACACAAGTGACATCAGGATCTCTAGATCTATCTGATGGTAAATGGCAACTGCCGCCCATGGACACCTGTAATCAACATCAGATATTTAATTCTACCTACCTTCTAAAGTCGACCACAGATGCGTTGCTGGTGACTAAGTTGGAACACCTTGGACGAAACTTACCCTCCCAGTCTGTTCCCTGCCTTTACCACAATAACTTACCTTTTAATTAAAAAAAGCAAAATGATCTCCAATAGTATCGTGCATATAATTTTGTTGCAGTTATTTCAGAAATATTATAACGTAAAATCTAAGCAAGTCACGTAACACTAGATACAATTCTTCTTTGTACGAGTGTACTTATTCACTGTGGTCTGTCTTGAACAATGGATTCTTGGTCAAAAGACCTCATGTGGGGCATTAGTACTTGTATTGGGTTTTTAGGTCAGGATTTACTATTGTGTTATAGGAAATTACTGTTCTTTTTGTCACTGTGTACTCTATCAGAATATATTCTAAAACTGCATGTATGGCGGTGCGTACCTATTTCTGACTTATAACAGTAATTATCGTACTATTTAACGTTCTAGTTTGAAGGGAAGACGTACCAATACGTAGTTACTAATTGTAAGTGGAAACCGCCACCCATGTATGGACAACCCACCATGGACGCTATTCGACAACAAAAATGGCAGAGTTCCATACGATGACTGAAAAAGAACTGAGCTCAGATTTTTTTTTTCAGCAATTGTGTAGTTGCTGTTGGCCCTACTGGCCTTTACAGCTTCACCGGGTATACTAAGGGGATTTCAAAAAGTAAATAAATAATATGTATACCTGAAATCACAATGAAGTCCTACCGCTTACGCTACAGATTCATTGCTATCTCTGAATCTAAAATTAGTACGCCTAGATTCCCTCAAAGCATGCCCTTCAAACCGCAGAACAAAGTAGCGCTTAGCAGGTGTTAAGTAAGAATGGTGCCTTCGGAGTCGAATTATGTAGAACAATAATATGTTAAAGCTTAGGTTCGTTTGTAACTTCAATAACATAATACAACTGATACCCCGTAATAAGGTGCAGATCTGCAAGTAGCAAACGATCATGAAGTTTTTGTCGCCCATGAGCATCTGTAATCAGTACATATAGGAAAAGAGCTTATTTAAAGCCGATGTCAATAGCGTTGCCGCTCCTGAGTACTAAGATGGTCGCCGCAAACGTTCTCAGTTGAGTTAGCAAGAAAATTCTGTGTAGAGTGTATATTCCAGAAATTTAACAAACGATATTGAAATCTTTAACGCGCGCATACTCCACAGAGCCCGGTACGTGATGGACGGCACCTCTTGGCGATCATAGACGGACAATATTGATGTTGACAGGATAAACAAAACTTGTATATATGGACGTATCACGGGGGGAATGTTCTGAAGTCCGCCGCTCGTTGCTATAGAAAATAGACTTTCTATACCCTATCTAAAAGCCCTATTTTATGTACCCTAGGATCCATGTAATGGATGCCGTAAACATAGTAAAACATAACAGATCCCAGATATAAAATAGAATCCATCCACCCATCAGCGATTCGAGGTCTACTGCTTGACGACAATACCGACACGCAGTGGGTTCCGGGTTCGATCCCCGGTCAGACTGACATCTGAATGATGAGTTTAGATTTCTGTTCTGGGTTTGGGTGTTTATGTATTCGTTTTTATGTGTCCATGGCACTCACGACACAGGAGAATCCTATGAGTGTAGAAAGCGTTAACGTTAAAGTTTACTGCTGGGCCTCGTCTAGGGCCTCGTCTAAGTGGCGCCACTCCAACCGTGCCTTCTGAATCAACGGTTATCCACTGCCTTCTTCAGATCATCGGTGCACCTGAAAATATAATACCGCGTTGTGAAACCGGTAGGATTCGACCGGGGAGGTCATCATGGCACTTGCTACCAGCGTGAACCAGTTAATGGGTTTCGTTGAAAGAGTGGATGTCACCTAACTTTAATCGAGGTGAACATCTTAGTCCTTACGGGTGATTAATTTCAGATAGAATCTCTGTTCTATGTTCTTTGCATGATTGTTTTCTGCTTGATGTTACTATAAACTTGTTACATTGTTAAAAATATTAAAACAAAAAAAAAACAGTATAAACGATTTTTCTGTTCATAAATATATAATTAACTTAACATTTTTATATAAGTTTTTGTCAAAAGGGTCAAGTAAAAGTATTATGATGTATATATTTCTGGAACGGTTTAGTTACCAGATTTCATTTGATACTCATATTATCTTGATAGTAAAAAAGTTGTCCTTCCTCCCCCCTTTTCCTTTATTTCCAGGCGCTATTTTTTAAAATTACATAGCCTATCAGTCACTCCAAACTGACACAATTCTAATCATATATCATATGTCACGATCCGTCAAGCCGTTTGGACTGTAGCGCGTGCCGAAGAAATGGAGATACATTCAAACAAACAAACAAACATACATACATACATACACTTGAAAAACCTTACCCTCCTTTTGACGCAATCGGGTAAAAAAAGGAAATAGACACATCACTAGAAATTGGTAGTCACTGTTAACCATGTACTGATGTAACATATTCAAAATAGGACAGAAGTTCCATCGGAGGATAAATAAGCGTTGCTATTTACGAGGGTTAAGACGATCCTCATATGAAAGTGAGCACACCTTTGCATACACTGAAAGAACTGATTCACGCCAGAAATAGGCTTGACGATGCTACCTCCCCGGTCGAATCATTCATTCCACTAACACCACCTTGCCCGTACTATCTTCATAAAAAAGTTATAAGTATCTCCCGGACTGCGTTAGAACGAGGGTAATTTTACAACTGTTAATAATTAGGACACAGCATCAGTGGCTTCAAAAATTACAACTTGGAAAAACTAAAAGAGCTAAAGTTTAATAAATTCCAAGTTGCATGCTCTTGTACTGGGAACATATTTTTGCATTATCTCTCACTTCGAATGCAGTGTAATAATCGAGCCAAGAGTTAGAATTTAGGCGTTGGCAGCTTCCAAGCCACGATTGGCGACATTACAATACAGAGTGCGTTTATTTAGAAGCTGATAGGTACTGTTAGATTCTCGGTAAAATCTGAAATTACAAACTAGAAGTTTAAAGTCTACAAAGGTATCCATATAGAAACATTATCAACCTTTGTAAACTTTATTTTCATTATCCCACATACATTTTCTTTTAGCATAACTGATGTATGTACAGCATGCATATCATCGGAATCCCACAACTCTTGACACTATGTTTTTGTGCCCGCGGGGTCTTTTTAGAATCTGTTATTGCGGCCCGGGAATTTTCCTGAAACATCATTTCTTGCTCGAGATGTCTAACTATAGTAAACATAATTTTACATCTTTTTTACCTAATAAATATCAGATAAAATTTCTGACGACCTTAAGTTTTTTTAAGTCTTGACACATTTTTTCGCGTACAAATTTCAAAGACTACTCCAATGTGGCCTGCCTACGGCCTACTTTGTGTAACTAGGGTGGTTCGTATTGCAAACACCTACCGCTAATGTATATTAATGCAGATTCGTTACGAAATTTCCTTGTGAAAGTAAGTGATAATTCATTTTGAAAAGTTAGATATGCCTGTCTGGGATGCGATTCCCGGATTCCTAGCGTAAGCCTGAATTTTAAGCGACTAAGCTATCATTGGTCTTACAGTGTCAGCTTCTATATATGTATAATCTGCATACAAAAAGTTGTAAAAGCAACATGCCGTAACAGAACGCTATGGACCTTACTTTGGGTAAAATAAGGCTGACTTTGTGCAAAACTTTAGAGATTTTAAAGTTTCATCTGCTTTCTTTTGTGCTATGATTTAAGCCGTCGCCGCCTTCGTGTGACACAGGAAATGCCAAAGTAACTTATTATTTATGGTGTCTAGGATCTAGGTGGCTAGGTATTTACGTAAAAATGGAAAATTTGTTGTTGTAACATTTACGTAAGGGTTTCCGCCAGAGATGTTTGAAGTAGCTACGATTGTTCAGCAGCTGGGCATGGGTCACTTCTCAGAATGAGAGAGTTTTAGGCCATAATGGGTCGTGCTAAGTTCAAATTGATGAAGACTATACACTATACTATAATTAACTCCTAATGAATAAACTCTATAATAGACCAACATGATTGCTTGATTTAAATAAGTTAGTTTTGGTAAATAAGCTATTTTTTTCATGTGGCGAGCTAATGATTGAAGTATTTTATTCACACCTATTTCCAGCGTGAACCAGGTAATGCGTTTCGTTGGAAGGCTGTGCATGTCCGATGACTTAATATGAGGCTATCTCAGACCCCACGAGTAGCAACGCAACTGTCATTGGCTATAGGTATAACCTTTGTTCTATGTTGATTACTTGCTTATGTCGATGGGCGCTAGCGACCACTCACTAAGGTGGCTTTCATACTCTTTTGCTACTTGAATAGTACGAAATGGTACATTATCATTAAATATGTGTAACAAACTCATTTGACAGAAAAAAAGCCTAGTAAGTACTTACCGGATTACTTTCAAATAATTATAAATCTTATTTTTTGGAACATAACGAAATTAACTTTTTCGTAGCCCCTAAACCGCGAGGATCCTTCCTTGCATTAAAAGCACAAAAAGCGTAAAAAGCGCTAAAAGAAACTGACAGCTTATTACCGTCCGTCAGTCGTCGTGACCTGTTTGAGTGGAATTGCAAACGTGAATGGACGGCTGAGCGCTTCGTAATTAGTACCTACTGGATTTTTAATTGAATATGCTCCACTTGAGTGCGGAGATAGGAAGGGAATGCAGAAAAAATAAAATGTTCCGTGATAATATTTTAAAATTAATGCAGTTTTTTTCATAAAGAAATGTTTACATCGCTAATTAGCTTCAAGATGATCTTGAGTTGTTTAATTATTTTTATTTAATTACTCATTTATTTGCGCTGTTTCATCTTGTTGTGGGTTTAATATTGAATATATTTTAATTTAAGTGTACCCGGCATTTTTGTTATAACGCCAGTTTCAAACGCTGTTGTGTTTTGGTTTAAAGGGTATGGTTGGTGAGGATAACTACGGAGGACATACCTTAGGGTAAATTGATTTCGAGGGAAAGAGTTGGGTTATATTATAGATAACTATAGCAGATATCACTAACCGTCAGCTTCAGCGAAGAAGAGAAGTAAAGAAGAATGTAGTCATATATTTTTCTTAGCTGATTAATTTCTTAAAAAAACTGGTTAAATTTTTATCGGAGCCACTTAAAAATCTAAATAAAAAACGCTGATATGAAAGAGTAATAAGCACTTTGTAAGTGCCCCGTTTCAGCAAATATACAGACAGTTTATATTCATTATTTGACGACCCACGTGGTGGAGCGGTCACCATACCGATCTGACACGCAGTGGGTTCCGGGTTCGATCCCCGGCCAAACAGACACCTGAATCATGAGTTTAGATTTCTGTTCTGGGTCTGGGTGTTTATGTATTCGTCTTTGTGTGTCCATGGCATCCACGATACAGGAGAAAATGCTACTGTGGGGGTATGAGTGTTGAAAGCGTTATTTATTTATTAATTATTATCTTATTTCGTATATTATTTTACTATGTATGCATTTATTTATATTTAACTCTATTATGTGCACGATAGATCTGTTTCTCATATACCTATTCCAATTTAAGGGCTGCTGGAAGAAATTTTATTTTGAAATAAACTTAAAATAATAAGCCCTTTTTAAAAAAAAAATTCAATCGACTTCATACTAAAAAAAAGTAAAAAAATAATTTAAATGCATGTTAGTTTAGTACATAGTCGCGAAGTTGGCGCTCAACATATTGGATACAGTTGTATAGACATGATCCAGCGTAATTATGTAGAGCACCGACTTCGGGACTAGGTATTGAACTAACATGTATTTAAATTATTTTTTCCTTCTGTTGTTGCTTCTTGCAAAAAAAAAATCACGTTTTTAGTGATGATGTTATCGCTAATTTTGGCTTAGTGGACACAAATGTAGGTGAAAACAAAGCCTTAATCATTAATACAAACGTTAATTCAAACGTTACGGGACTTGCGTTACCCTTGCATCATCACATTTCCTCTGAAGGTAATAATCAAGCACAGAAAAGATTAAAGTTCAGATTACTAGAATTTTGCCACTGATTCTTTCAATTATTTCCTGAGAACTAAGTTGGGACGCCTAAAAAATAAATTTTCTCTACTTTATGAAACACCCTTGAAACTAGAAAATATAACGGCTTTTTATATTGCTGTTATTGAGCAGAATAAGATGTGGCGTGCAGCCTCCGGAGTTGCAACTCGAAAGGCAAAAATTAAGTCAATTCATTATTTCGTGAGCAGTGATAGCCGAATGGTTGAAACTCGGCCTCTCAATCGAGAAAAAGTTCTCAAAAGTGTGTAAAGTCTACCAATCCGCACTTGACCAGCTCGGTGGGCTACGGCTTGAAACCCTCTCATTTTGAGAGAAGTCCCGTGCTCAGCAGTGGGACATTAATGGGATGACGGTATGTATTATTTCGTAAATATAAACTTATTTTTTGGTAATAACATTTATATTTTAATACGACGAAATTAAAGGAGAAATACCGTCAAAGGATTAATTTTTCACTGAAATCCCTCAAAATCGCTCCACTGAAGTTTAAATTTAAAATTGTGGTTTTGCCATTTTATCGGCAAAATGTAATATTAAATTCTGATACCGCATCACGTCACGCGTATGAATATATCTATGAAATTAATAATTCATGGCTGGATTATTGATAAACGTAGATAGCGTATATAAGCGCTTCGTGCGCTTCGTGCCCAAAAAATACACTAAAGAAAACGTGATAAGTTTATTCACGTTTTCTAACAAGCAGTTAACAAAATAGTACGTTTTGAGTTACATTAAACGGTGCTGAGTTACAGGCTTATCTGAGGCATTTCAATTAGGCTTCACGGTTAGGAACACATCTGTGGCGACTTACAGCAAACTCTGACCTTGTCTGGCGTTAATCACATATATTTCTTTTTACTTAAACCTAACGTCAAGGCAGACCTGATGTAAAGTAGTTCCCGTCATCTATGGATATTCGCAATACCAGGGGAGTCGTCAGTGCACCGCTGGCTTTTAGACCTCTTTTAGCACCTTTATTGAAGAGCCATTTATGTCCATAAGCGGCAAAACCACTTACTGACCATGGACTAAGTAATCACTGCAGCCAATTTCGGACATCGTATTTGGCATGTACTATATTGATCCCTTATAAAAACTACGAAGAAAAATCGTTAGCATGATTCAGAAAGGGGTACAGCGCCATCTAGTTGTAGCGTGTACTGCATTCGAATTCGAATCACAACAATTCTAAGGAAGATTCATCATCAATAATTGATATTGATATGAGTTCGGTCATATCCATGTTAATGTTCATGTAACAGAAATTAATGTCAATAGAATTTTCAAAGCTTAAATAAGAAAATAATAAATACCTACAGCTATTATCCTTTCCTTTTTTGGATTTGATTTGCTGTCTGAGCGCTCCATCTGTCTTGCTTTAGTATCGTTATATAATCTGTGGTTATTTGCAGTTGTTTTTGATGTGGTCTCATACTTTAAAAGGCAAACTGAACGTATTCATTACATATTATAAAATGAGAGCGATCAAAGGGAATACGTTTCGTTTGCAAATACTATTGCTTTGATTTCATTGCAACCCATTTATACGAGTATTTATTTATCCATGTACTCAATTTACAGAAAGATAATTCCTTTATATTTTTATTGAAATTAAGCCTTTTTTACCAGACTGCGTCATAAGGAGGGTAATGTTTTTCGAGCGTATATATGTATGTTTGTTTGCTTGTATGTCCATTTCTTTGGTATGTGCTATAGCCCAAAAGGCTTGACGGATTGTGACGTACAACATATCATTAGAATCGTCTCAGTTGGAGAGTGATATAGGCTATATAATTAAAAAAAGGCGCCTGCAATTAGAGGAAAAAGGGGGACGACGACGACGTTTTTCATTATCATTACAATATGGGTATCAAATGAATGCTAGTAAATAAAGCATTCTAAAAAATATATATTATAATACTTTTACTTAACTATTTTGACGAAAACTTATAAAAAGTATTAAATTTAATATATCATTATTAACAAAAAAATTAATGGGTTTTTTGATTCAATATTTTAACCAATGTTATTAGTTTCCAATACTCATTATACTTATGGAGTACTGAAGGCCGAATGGTTGTTATTCAGCCTACAAATCGAGGGTCCGATGTTCGAATCCCAGGCATGCAACTCTGATCATCACATCACGTTTACGGTGACTGAAAACAGTTTGAAGAAACCTACACGCTTGAGAGTTCTTTAAAAAAATCACAAAGTTGTGTGAAAACTATCAATACGTACTTGGCCATCGCGGTAAACTATGGCCTGTCGGAGCAGAAAGCAAACAATTACCACCACATTCAAAAGTATAGTATATCATGACTATTATACTAAAACCCAAAATTCAGTTCAACGACTCTCAAACGTACCACACATTAAATACACTACTTGGCAACTCGTTATAAGTCCGAATTGTTCAAGCAACAAATTGTTCGGAATAAAAACAGTTTATCTGTGTAAAGTGTAATTAGTACATAGTTTAATTACGGGCGGTCGCACCGATGGTTTCAGGAAATCTTGGCTTTGTTCCTACAATTAGAGCTGGCTTACCCGTGGCCGGCTCTGTCCAATTACGGTTTGGTACAGTTTCGAGGATACGGCGTTTTGAATACCTTTATTGTTGATGCTCAAGTACGATGTAAGTAGTAAGATGAAAAATGAGTTAAGTGTGACACAGACTTGCGTGTTTCGGTGTACTCCATTTTTGGTACTTTTCATAACCTTTTGTTTATAAAAAGTACGAGAGGTCAAGTCCTTCAAAGTTAGAAAAAGGCCGTATATGGGCTATTTAATGATAAAAGAGAATATTTTTTTACTGGTTTTGGTTTCTAATCTCTTTTATTAGTATGTACAAATTACCATAAAAGAATAGTAAAAAAAACGCTGTATACCCTTAAAGCCCACTCTGGAATTTTCTCCTGTGTTGTGGATACCATGGGCACATAAAGATGAATAATAATTCACTTGTCTGTCTGGTCGTGGATCGAACCCGGAACCCACTGCATATCAGACGGTTTGGTGACCGCTCTGCCGTGGATTATAAAACATTAAGAGGTATGCTGGTTATAAAGCATTTAAATTCAAAAGGCTTTTTTAGTATATTTAGGTCATAAGATAAATATTAGATTCTCACACGCTCGCAAAGGAATATAAACAAACAGGCAGACGATATATCTAAAGAGTATCGTATTGACAAGCACCCTTAACAATAACAATTGCATACGTCAAGGCATATATAATATTTCCGTTCTTAACTTTTAGTTCCAGTTTGCATGCTCAGGTGTCGTTAGGGAAAATTGTCTTCAGATGTAATTATTGTTTGTTTAGAGCTGATATCTGCCGTACTTTGAATTTTAATTCACTAATGCAAGTTTGTCACGGCATTGCAAGGTGGATTTTTATTAGTACGCTAAAACGTTTTGCGAAAGTCCGGGTTATTTTGTTCGTCGTAGTCGTAGCATAAGCTGGCGACGCTTGTAAATTCCTATGTAAGTTTAATTTCTTTTACATAAAAAATTGAGTTACATATTTATATTATATTTATTAATTTTTAGTTACATATTATAATGTGGCAATTTTACCAAATATTTTGAATCTCTAAGTGTGATTCAAAATCATTTTATATAAAAATCTCCCTAAATGATTTGTATATTGTACAACATACTCCAAACGGAGACAAGTGGAGTACGGCTCTACGAACATAGTCTTCTATTGTACCTTAAAATAATATAGTCTCTTTTTGAATAGTAACCTATACTACGATGAGATTTATCAAAAATTAGCTAAAATAGACATTGTACATAAGTAAGGTAAGTTTGTGCTACAAAATTAACTACATTATATTGTAGTAGATTAAAATTATAATGCTGCACGTTGCATCCACAAAAGTGTACCTTAATAAACGATAAAATATTATTTAATGCAATCAGGGATTAATTTTTAATGCGTTATGCCTACGGTATTTAAACCTCCATTAACACAGATCCAATCTTATCGGCCTTGCAATCAAATTGACGACACTATTATTGTAAATTTCACATACTAATAAATTATGTATGATAATGATAAATTATGTAATGCAATGTGCTAATTATTCGGCCTATTTAGACGTTAAATTAAGTTAATTGACTATGAAATATAATCAAAATTTTGGCATGCTTTATTGAAGCTAAATGTGAGAAAAATTGTTACATCATGTACCAACCTAATTGTACCATATTTAAAGTAAATAAATGAATATGAATATGAATATGAATATGAATATGAATATGAATATGAATATGAATATGAATAATAATGAATTATAATGAATTATAGTGTAAATGTTAACAGC
>DWTU01003283.1:0-10563 GCA_018251515.1 Cecropterus confusis
GCGAGGTAAAATTTTGTAACGCCGTCTAGTATAAAATATCAAAACTATGTAAGGTAATTAACGCCGCTAGATGGCAGTTTATCTTATATATATTCTTACGTGAATCGGCTTTAAGGAATTCAAGATTGCATCCGAGTGGCTAGTATGGCGACTATTTTCACCATTGGAATTTAAGAAAATACTCGACTATCCGAATTTTGCAGATGTATGTTATCGAGTCGAAATCAATATCAATAATATTTTTTACGTTTATTATTTATGTAAAGTTTCAATTAAGTCTACCGTACCCCTTAACAATTTTATTAATATAGATTAAAGTAGTAAATGAGTATCTAGTGTTACTGATGGTCACTCACTGACACCCATGAGCATCTGTAACCAACTCCATGTACTTCAAGTACACAAGGTTTCTACTTCAAGTCAGTAACTAAACTAGAATAAAATGATCGCCTCATATGTAGTCAACCGGCATCTACACCCTTCTACGAAACGCAAAGCCTAATCAAGCAAGAAATAGGTGTGCTGGTGGTACCTCTCCATGATCGAACCATATTGATTTCATCACCTTTAATTACCAGGCTTAACAAAATATGACCGATGTTCACCGCCGCCAGGCTTAACAAATGTAATCATTGTCCATTGTCAGTACCATACAAGACAGATATGACCTGTCTGATCCATCTGAATTGACCTCATCCCACTCCAAAAGTCGCCAGACATGTTATTCTCCTACACATACCTATTTAACTTAGCTTATGAGCTACAAAATTAAACCAAGTTAGGCATGTTCTTGTTTTGTAGCAAAAATGTTGATAAAAAGTGGTCCTATTTAAACTCGTGTTCAAAAAAATACATAAGTATAACATAATTTTATGCGTATGCAAATTAGAGCAATAACATAACAATCTGCTGGGAAATGATTAATTGAATTGTGGAACGCGATTAATCTAATTGCTTAATGTTCCGCTGATCAAGACTGATGAAGTCTCTCGTTAACTTAATTATTAATTTCTGGCATACATTGGCATTCCACAAATGAATTGTATAATGAAGAAAGTTAAAGTTGTATAACAGGAAAATAACAGCATTATTCCCATTCCCAATATTTATTCCCAGTTACACCTATCTACAAACCCATTATAGTACAAGAATTAGTTCAATAAGCGTTATTTGAAATGGCAATTTGAAAATTTGAACTATATTTACCTTACCTTAATACTCATATATTATTTTAGACTAGACTATCGTGGAATTGATATATTTTTAATGTGTTCCATATTTCCTATTTCTAACTCATAATAGCAGTGTTAAGCGCTGCTGAGTTTTAGTTTCAAGGGTGTGGTAAGAGTCTTAGTTATCCGAGGCGGTCCAACTCAGTCGTCAGGGGTAGCAACGCATCTATAGCCAACCTCAGGTAAGACTATGATCTTATCTGGGGATCTTATTTGTCTACTGTAATCAATACAGATGTCCATAGGAGGCAGTAGCCATCAGATGGACTGCATGCTCGTATGCTATTTCATTATTACAAAAAAGTCCAATTCTCAGTTCATGTGCGTAAAGCGTAGTGTGAAATTATAGTATGAATGAACAAACATACAATGCTATTACACTTCAGGCTGATTGACTTCATCAATATCTCAGGGCTGAAATCTACACATTTGTATGCTGACGCCATCGCTTGTTGGGTTTAGTACCCGGCTTAATAACACTCAATAACTGTTATTTTTTATATAAGCACTACGACTTATGGGTGCAGTATTCGTGGATTCGGAGGATTTTTGTATAATATAGAAGTAGCAAGCGAGTACGCATTGTAAATAGCCTCTGCCTATCTTGTACATTTTTAAACAGCCCCAGGATATGACCCTAATCATAGGATGAGAGTCCTATCTAAGGTCGACCAGAAATCCATTGCTTCCCATGAGGACTTCGAAGGTGGTAGAACTCTTTATGGTTCGACTCCGGGAGCATCACCGCCACACCTATTTCTGCTTAATAACAGTAGTGCTATGCTCTGTTGTATTCTGGTCTGAAGGATATGGTAAGGGAGACATATTTTTCCGAGGCATTCCATCTTAGTCCTCAGTCCTCAGTCCTGGCTAACCTTAGAATGAGACTTTGATCTTACCTAGGGTTGATTACAGATGTCCATGGGCGGCAGTAGCTACTAGTAAGGTTGAGAAGCTTCCAATGGCATCTTATTTGTCAACTTTATGTTTAGAACTTACGAGTGAACAGATGAACATGCATACCACAAACATATATATTTGTATACTGGTCAAAAGCATAACTCTGCTTTTTGCTCCGCTGTGGTCCGGTAAAACATTAATGATGTGAGGGGAAATTCACATCGAACGTACTATACAGACATTTAAATATTCCGTACCGTAAAGGCTTTTACGCAATACAGCCGCGCGTGCAAACGAGTTATGGTGACAGAATGCTCACTTATCCATAACTAGAGTCAACGTGGTTAAAAAACTGGCCGTTAATTACTAATAAGTCAAGTGAGTCATTAACGTCAATCATTTTCGGGGACCCTAGGTGTATGTGAAAAATTGTCACAGAGAAAGATACATACAATATACGTAAATTAATACATGACTATTTATCTCTGAATGTCATACCCAGATACTAATAACAACAACTAATGACATAAAATGTAATCCAAAAACACACTTCATGTGATTACAACTTAACAAAACAATAACAACATTTGACTCAACAACATAACAGTAATACGAAAAAACTAGGTCCAGAATTATTTAATTAAAAGTTTTATTTATCAACAACTAGAAGAGTCCCGAAAATAGCAATTCTTCTTTCAAAATCCATTCAAATAATACTGGTAACAATTCAAATAATATGATCGAAGTGAGTGAGAATAGAAACAGTATAAAATATAAATTATTGTGATCAAATAGAAATAGCCAATGAACTATGAAATTTGTAAGACAAAAAAAACAGAAGACAAATGTTTTATATACGTTGACTCTAGAGGCAAAGCATACCGTCACCATGAAAATTCAACACAGTCAACATTTCTGAATTTATACGTAAAGAAAATATTTATTTATTTTTACTATATACTTTTTTATGCTTCTCTATGATATATAAAGTTTTGATTCCTGTGTAAAAAAAATAGAAATTAGATTTATATAGACAAATGGCGAATGTTGTGTATTTTTTTTAATTAAGATATAATAATGTGAGGCATTAGATATTATGTAAAACAAACTTTAATGTCGTTTCTTTATTTACAGGTAAGGTTTTTAAGTTGTTTCTGATGTTTGTATTATAATATAAATTTATTTATGTTATGAATAAAACAAAAAAATATCTTAATTTATAGAGCAACAACATTGTTTTACCAATTCCAAGTTACAAACATATACATTCAAAGAGCCTTGTACACACGTAACTACACTTAATGGCACACGAAACGTTATTATATAGACTTAATTTCCTTTACAGGACGAATATTTGACAAAGTCGTATGAAAAAAAGATTATCCCTTAGAAAACTCCGACATCGTTTATGAAACAGCACCGGCTAGCTGCGCTTGTTACGTGTAATTTGATTAATTATCCAGCTTTTATTATATATGTATTATATATATGAATCCGAAATGTGTTGATTCTTAGATGCGTTGTTATCGTAGATTACCAAGTTGAAAGGCCTCATATAAGTTACGAAGTTAATTACGCCACTGTAGCAAAAAAAGGCGTAGCGATGAAGCTATCACCTCAGTCGAACCAACACGGCTTCTACCATATTCAGACTACAAAACGACTTTTTCTTCTGAGATTGAAGTAGCTAACGAACAAGCAGTTTATCCGATTGTAAGTTGTTCCTGCCACTCATAGATACCCGGAACCAACTTCATATAGAACAGGGATTCTATCTAAACTCAATCACTAAATACTAAGATGATCGTCAAAAATATAAGTGAACCGGCAACCACACTCTTCCATCGCAATCGAATTACTTCACCCTAGAAACAGTCGGTGGAGCCATCGGGCGAATCATATTCGGCCTACCTGGTAAAACTTTAAAATATAATCATTAGATTATTTCTGAATCATTCTCGACTACCGTGTTTGACGTACTAATCAATACAGCACTGGGAATCGAGACCTCGCCGCGCCGCCATGCTGGGTTAATGGTTAAATCGAACCTTACTAAAGCTGTTACACAAATTGTAGATAGAGGCGTGGGTTGACCCATTTAATTCCGAGTCCAATTTGATTCGTCTTCAACGAGTAAACTATTGAGGGTTATACGGTAGATCGATATAGATATCTATATCCCGTTTGTATTACGTTTTAAAGAATTGTTGATATTATTCATCGAATCAAAATCATTTAGATCTAAGCTCTTGCGCACTCGTACGCTTTTAATACATACATAATACGCGATTTGAAAATTTTATATTTGTTGTCTATCCGAAATAGATGAACTATATTCAACATTTTCTTCACACGGATATAGAAAAAAATAGGAAGAGATTTTATTTAATGTAAATTTATCGAAAGGCGATGTAATACTGCCGTACACTTAATCTTAGGTGAGGTCTATCGCTGATAACTGCTGTAATCTAATTTTCAATGCCTAATTACTATTAGGCTTCTAATGTATCACAACTTTAAAATCGGAACACAATGGCTTACATCACTATTACAACAGAATAGATCTACTTTTTCCAAATAAAACATGAAAGTTCATACTTGAAGTAAAATTGTAAAATCGTGCTCGCAAGCAAAATCTAACTCGGAAGTTCGTATGAACTACGAGTAATCAGCAATTCAGAAATTGGAAATCTAATTTCGATCTACCGTGGGACCTCGGCTATAAGATTAGTTTCCAAGTTTTGAGGTCAGTGAAATGTCGCGTGCGGGTGGAGCAGGGTACTCACTCGATCTCCGTACTCCAAATCTCGTCATCTCCTGCGTCTATTTGCATTTTATTTGTGGAAAATTCACGACCAACGAATGACGTTACGGGACGCTATAAAAGAAAAATGTGTTGATTCAAAACGAGTTAGCGTTTGTTTTATGTTAAAATCAAAACTTGAAACTGTTTTTACAACCACCGTTTAATTAGTTAGTTTTACGGTGAGTGCATTAAATGTTTTGATTTATGGTAGGTGCCGTATTTTTATGAGCTTGGCATTCGACTGTTTTTTTTAATAGGAAGAAAACAACAAATAGTTGGAACATGAGTTATTTTTTTTTTTAATATTCGACAAACCTCTACTAAGTACGCCACTTCTATTGAAGGTCAAACACGCATTTAGATTTTTTCGAAGTCATGTGGATGAAAAACATATTAAAGTATTAGATATAGATCTCATTAATTACATTGACACTGCTAAAACATCGTGTCGATACTTACATACCTGGGTCCTTTAAAATGTTCTTAAAGATTTATGAAGTCCAGGCTTAGCTGTTTACGTAGATGCTATGCATTTTGAGTAAAAAACCAATAAAAGGTCGGTATCGGATCGATAATAACAGCGAACCGATACCGATATAACAGTTAATTTAAAATAATTAAAGGACAACACAATCATTTAAACTATATAAGTTGCAAATTCCTTTCCACGAACGTCATTACACAAATCTTCGTCACCTCGGAAATGATAAATTAAGTACAACTAGAGCTCTCGATCGTCTCGAACAAGCGAAGATAATTAATCATGTTTTTTGGACAAAAAGACGATCATCCGGCTTAAATTATTACACAGCATTCTGTTACCATATTCAGAAATAATTACACTTTATCAATCATAATTCGGTCTGCACTGAATACGACTCGGTGACTCATACAAAAACAAAAAAAATAAGATTGACACATTACAAAGATACAATATGTAATTACATACCACCATAGATGCAAGAAAGACATTTCAATTTCACTGTAACTTTAAACAACTAAGCATGATTTTATAAAACTTTTAAACAAATTGACTATAAACTATATTCCAACGACACATCGCGGCGCACTGTTGTGTTATCAATTTCATTATACAAATAATCATTGATATACGATAGTGATTCAGTAATTAGATAATATTGTATTTTTATCAATCATCCGAATCTAGATTTAAATAATATACGATATACAATAACATTCAAGGTTGTATTAATTAAAATTATATGATAGCACTGAAAAGCAGATGTTCGTCATTGAACCATCTTAATTACTTGTGTGTTTTACATTGGGCAGTCTCTGTTTATTTTAGTTGTTTTATTACTGTAAATTAAAAAAACAACTCCAATTCTGACAACCTCGTTCAGTTTATGTTTATACACAAGGTAATAAAAATTTCGTTTGAAGATTTGGTATCTTACGAAAGGATCATTTTAAATAAATGTTTTAAGCGACTTAAAGATAATGAGGTTGTTTTCAATAGAATTTCAGTGAGTCACGATACAATTAAATAAATATTTATTATTATTTTTATAAGATACGGAAGCAATCGAGCATGGATTCTACCATTTGGTAAGTGACCAGTGCCACCCGTGGATACCGGTGATCAGTTCCATATAAGATTCCAGAGTCATACCTGAGGTTGTTCACGAATGCGTTGCTACCCCTGAATAATAAGTTGAAACGCCTCGTACAAGTATGTACCTAAACATAGATTTTATAAGGCTGACATAGCTATGGCGGTGGTGCCTCAGGAGTCGAAACAAAGGGTCCTAACACGTGCAAAACATTGCGAACGATTTGTATTAGCTTATTCCTCAGTTTAGTCGGTGCTAATTATCACTAACAAAATATTATGATGCGTAACACTGCATTGCGAAAAAGTAAGAATTAAGAAAAATAAAAACATACAAGTATTATATAAATATGTATGTATGTATAAATTCATGTCATATTCACTGACAAATCTAATACCCAGGTTGACAATTATAACATCATACGAGATAACAGACTGAAATAGAATGGGAGGAGTCGCTTCATGAGTTAAATGGAACAAACACTAGTGTATTTGCGTAGTGTACATTGTAATTGCAACACGTTGTATTTCCGTGATGGAATGTCCATGATGGCATCCGCCTAAATCCGTACTATCCTTCGTCGTACATACGTCTTAACTATCTTCCAGCGCGGTTTCACTCAAGCACCAACCGACACAAGATGACGATGCTTATAAACTCACATATACTTATATATCAGGTGGTAGATTCAGTGTAGTTACCACGCGGGGAGGTACCACCGCCACACCTATTTCTAGCGTGAAGCAGTTCTTGCGTTTCGGTATCGGTAGATGGGTGCGGTTGCCAGCTAATATAGGAGGCGGGCATCTTAGTCCTTTGGAGTAGTTACATGTGTGAGCGACTTGATAGAGAACCGCTGTTTTATATGAAATCGCTTACAGATGTCTATGGGCGGCACTAACTACTTACCATCACGTAGACTGTATGATCGTTTGCTACTTTATCTGATAAAAAATCTCTATCCATCCATCATCCTTTTAAAGTCTCTAACTTTACCACTACACGACACACTATACTCTGACTTCACCCAGAGTCCTTGAAATAAGCATGCGTGTTGCTGTCAGTAATGGGTGTTGATATTTTACACAAAGACGCTGCTGCACATGTCAACTACAACTTCCGCGAGATGAGAGGGAGTGCTTTACAAGACCGACACCACACGTCACAACTACAAAAATTTAATTACACTAAAATCTTATTAATATTATAAATGCGAAAGTTTGTAAGGACGCAATGTGTTTTTTACTCTTTCTCACAAAAACTACTGGTCAGATTTTGTGGAAATTAGACACACACGTAGTTTATATCCAAAATTAACACATAGGATCCTCATTACCGTGATAGACGTGACCATAGCGGACAGAACCGCGGGAATAAGCTAGTCCTCTATATTTACGTGACATCCCAATCCAAATTGGTTCAGCAAGTTCCAACATTACGTTTATCTGGTTAATCTTGGAAATTTAAACAATGATGAAAAATTATAAAACGAATGTATTGAGATCGCACAATAGAACTTTAAAATGGCAGTAGATTTTAAATAACCGTTGGACACTTCAATATTATCTATGTACATAGAGGACTAACAATGTACGATTTATACG
Organism: Cecropterus confusis; assembly: GCA_018251515.1. Taxonomy (NCBI): domain Eukaryota; kingdom Metazoa; phylum Arthropoda; class Insecta; order Lepidoptera; family Hesperiidae; genus Cecropterus; species Cecropterus confusis. The sequence goes on from DWTU01003283.1 coordinate 8,117, forward strand.
GAGGTCGCTAAATCAAGCGGTGACGTAAACACATCCCAAACGTAGATACAGAATAGAAACTTAACAGAATGCACTTGTGTGCTAAGGGTGGGTCTACATGCACAAATTTTAAATTTAATTAAATCTAATTTTTAAATTTATCAGTTTCGGTCGTTTCTATGTATCAATGTATTTATAACGGAATCTTTGAATGCAATTTGAAACATCGGATTCAGTTAAAGCATGGGGTGTTTATGAAATATTTTATAATGACAATAACACCCTATCACCCCACGCATTTTTACGATAAAAAGTTTTTTTCTTATCGCTGTATTTATTTTAACTTATAGAAAATTATTTTCGATTTTTTAGCTCAGTTACAAAAGCATGTTTTTTTAAGTTTTTTTAACTATTATTTATTTTATGTACATTTATGTCATTATTATTGTAATTGATGTTTTGTATATGTATTTCTAATGGCGTCATCCTACGTAACATAAGTCTTATTTGATTGAAAGTCATTTCAAATTTTAGGTACCAATGTTTTTATTTACTTATATGTAATGTATAAACACACACAATGTACATAACGTGTATTTTTATTTAACTTGTATCAATTTTAGAGTCCAGCCTGATCAATTCACTTGACAAAAGATTTTTGTCATTTATTTTATTCCATACCAAGTAACTAATAAACATCAACAAATTCGCTAGGTGTTCTCTACCACACCTTGTTAGCTACGTATACAAGACGCTGAAACGCCATAAATCAAACGGTGCTATGTAGTCGCACCCTTACTGTAACAAACGGCTAACGACGTGATGCATTGCAGGACGGATGCGAGCCTGCGCAGCATCATCTCGAGAGGTGTCCAACTGGCGCCGCCGCCAATCATTCAATTATGCGCACTTCTCCACGGCACCGTCTACAGACCGTCAATTGCGGTGTGTGCTCGAACGACTCGGATATTACGCACTAAGCGGTACACTTGTGATTCTTATAACTTCAGTATCTAAAGTTTTAAGAAGGTTCCACAGAGGACGCAACACCTATTTCTCCTCAGAATCAGTTTACTTTATATAATAAAACAAGATTTTGCCCATGACTCCACTTGCCCCTGTCCACGACAAAGTGTATTCTATCTGTTAATGTAAGTAACAAACATACATACTTCATTCCTCATACTTTCCCCTGTATATTATTAATATCATTTAAGAAGCAAACGAGACTGCAGTCCCCAAGTGGTCTGTAAGCAACTTCATAGAGAACAGGGGTTCTATCTGAAGTCAATCAGAGATGCTTCGCTACTAGCGAAAGATTGGGTAAGTCTCTTCATATGAAAGTGAGCTGGGCGCTCTTCCCTTACACGAAAACGCAAAAATTGCTTTACATTAGAAGTAAGCGTGGCGGTAATACCTCCCCCGTCGAAAAGGACACTTTCTTTCCCCTTGTTTTGTATTAGGAATTGCTGTAACACTATACTGTTGTGCTCTGCATTCCAAGTTTGAATAGTAAGGTGTGACACACAATTACACGAGACATTCCGGCTCGGTCCTCTAAGGTAATATGCCCATGGGCGACATGGTCACAGCAAACTACAACGTTAAATGCCACTATCATTGTCACAAATGCTTCTCCGATGCAGACGCATTTTCTAAAAAGTACTTCGAACGCGCCTGGCATATTGCTGGCACCGCGGTAAAATTTACAAAAACACGCAGGGCGTGTAGGTGGCACTGAAGGGGTTAAGTAGGACTCAAACCTCGTTGCCGCTTTATCATCAAGTGGAAAAAAGTATTAGCTACATGAAATTTCCTGAAAGATACTATACAAGGTTCAACATGGCGGAATTTCCGAATAGAAATGCCGAACAAACGAACTGATATGGTTCTATCTTACCAAACGTGTAATTATTGTCTATAAGTTGTGAGGTCAAATAAAAAATTATAGATATGTTGCCGCTCCTACTTAACTATGTCACATCCGCTGTTTGACCTTAGTATTGGCTTTAATTTGACGGGTAGGGTCAATCAGTATTTGCTATAGATAAAATAAACAAAGATTGATTGACATGTTTACAACATATAATATAGCATAACATATAACAGAAAAAAATAGAGAAAAGAAATTCAAGTATCACGATCATAATATCAAAATGTTTACAACGAAGGATATAAATATTATATATTATTGTTATATATGTATAATGACGAAATTCTGTCTCTATAACAGTAACCTGACATTGTCATAATAATCTAACAGTATTTAACCCTCGGTGCAGCCGGCATGAAAGATTTACCACAATAAATAATATTCAATGTGATAATCCCAGTCAGAGCAGTGATAGCCGAATGGTTGAAACTCAGCCTCTCAATCGAGAGTCCGAGGTTCGAATCCCTGGCTCGCACCACTGATTTTTCTAAAATGATGTGCGTATTAGAAGTTAATTATCACTGCTTTACGGTGA
>DWTU01003284.1:0-10563 GCA_018251515.1 Cecropterus confusis
GAGCAAACGATAAGGACGACTTCAATGAGCTGATTGCCAACCTTCACTAGTTGGAGAGGCACCATAAGAAGAAGAAGTAATCTAATGGTTGAAACTCGACCTTTCGATCAAGAGCCTGAGGTTAGAATCTCAGGCATGCACCACAGATTTTTTTAGCGTGCTTATTGGAAAGTGATTATCTCTGATTTACGTGAAGGAAAACATTGTGACACCATACCTCTTGAGAGTTATATAAAAAGTTTAAATGGATATGTGAAACTACTGATTTGCACTTGGGCTATGACCTAAAACTCTCATTTACAGAAAAGATCTGTGCCTAGCAGCGGAACAACGATGAATTAACGATGATTTGGCTATCACAATTTTGTATATAAGTTTTTCCGAAATGTTATATATTTTAGATGAATTTAATATCCTTTGATATTCATAACGTAATTATCATTAATAACAAAGAGACGATATTATCTATTAACTACAACTACATGCTACTTTGATTTAATATTATATGAAACAAAATCTAGGCAACTCCCCAAAGTACTAGCACAATAAAGTATAAACCTTCTGTACTTAAACAACCACTAAAATGCGTCTATTAGCTCCTAAACTACGCTGTCATATATTGGTCTTACTCTATAGAGAGGCTCTAAAGAACCGAGAGTTAGAGGGTTAGACTTATTTACGATGCGCCCAAGTGTCCGAGCGGAACAAATAAATTATGATATGTACCCGCTTGGGTACATTATGATATATGTATGTTATTGGGAAAATGCATTATTGAATAAAGTACGAGTATATGAGGTGATCATCTTAATTATCGAGAGTAACAACGCATCTGTGATCGACTTCTGACAGGACCTTTGTCTTATATGAAGTTAGATGTCCATGGGTAGTGACCACTCACTATCAGGTGGATTGCATGCTCGTTTGCAACTTTAATCAAATAAAAAAGTATCTATTAGTATGTTGCTGTCATTACCAGTCGCTAAGCAGAGATTCGAGTTCCATCCTTGGTCACGTGGACGAGTAAATTTTTTTTAAGCATATGTATATGTTACTGTATGTGCCCATGGTACTACGTTAGTATTTCCTGTATTATGGGAATCTAGACATATAAAATTATAAGGACTCCTAATAATGACATAAATTGTTAAATTGATCCACAAGATCCCACGCGGAACCATTTTGCGTGTCAGACCGGTATAGAACTATACATTTCTCGGTTTCTTTTCTTAATACTTCCACCGTAGATTTATTTATAGCCACAAAAACAAAACGCTTCGAGAAAACATTTAGACTGTGAAAAATATAGCTACTTTATAGCTTCTTGCCTACGTTTGGGCGGAAATAAATGTGACGGTAGACCTTAAATGTGTGAAGTGTTAAGAAAGCATAGAATAGAGTTTCTCAAATGTTTCTATTTAATGAAACTAACCACAATAAACGCAATCAGTGTTATGTAGTACGAATATGAGTTTTAATTCGCTATTTTGTAATGTTCATTGCAGTCCATGGACATTTATAACAAACCTCAAACTGAAGAGAATTTCCAGTTGAGGTAAATACCAGGCGCGTTGCTACCTTAGAGATTGAGTTGGATTCATACAAAAGGTAACGTAACTTTATATATATTTTCAGATATTTATATTTTCACATATTTCGTGTACTTAAATTTAGATATACATTACATTATTAGAGAATTTTTACACTATAAATTCTTTTTATTTTTCTATTTCTTGTAAGGTTAGCTGCAAGAGAATGCTTTTAACATGAAAATAATTAAAAATGTATCGAAACAAAGGTGGGCTTTCCACCTTTACTTCGATACATTTTTACGAGATTAAACAAAAAAATTACATTGTTGTTTCAGTTCCATTTTCTGAATATAGCAAGAGTACTCAAAGTCATAATTATACAAATGTGGGAATAATGTCTGTTCCATTCAGTAGACTTTAAAAGTCAAACAACAACATTTTTAATGAGAATATTCTTGTGACAGTAAATCTCGAGTCGAAATGTATGTAAATTTTGTACTGATATTCTGGTGTACCTTATTTATTGGAACTACCTTCACACTTAGTTCACGTGTGTTGAGTTATGAACTTATTTGTAAATATTGTACATCGTATTAAAATACAAATATAATCATTATTAATTTTTTAATTTTACATTTCCCAACTTCCAAAACTCACCGAAAGATGACGCCAATAGTATTCTGAATCACGCTATCGAAGTTTTTTCCGAAATGTTGGAACATGGCTGCTCCTCAGACATTATCACCAACCGGGAGATTGCCCTACGCCAAACACAGTTTTCATTTCTTTTAAAATTTGAGAAACCTTACACTAGATACTGTATTTAAAGACGAAAATATGTCAATTGTGGAAATATAAGCCATATTCCAGATTAATATCTTCTAGGTCTACCTTCATAAATTATGCATTTCCTCATTGCATTCTGTAATGACTTGTAAAATACTTACCAAAGAAGATTAACATGAATATGTAATATGAATAACTAAGTACAGCACACTGAACATTTGCATTTGACTACGGGACAAATGGCTTACAAGTATATACCACTACATACCTTCATACTTTCTCGAAACTTCGTTTGCGTAAGTTCAGCGAAGAATTAAGGACTTAAATGTTTTAAAAGAGAAAAAAAAACAATTTTAAATAAATAATGTAACATATGATATGTTGTTGTTGTAATAAATAAAGTAACATATGATATGTTACTTTATTTATTTAAAATTGTTTTTTGTCTTAAGAAAATGATATATCAAATTAAGTAATGTATACCTACATTACTTAATTTGATATATCATTTTCTTGGTTATTCAAAGGTGGTACTAAATGACGTACCATCGGGGTAGAGCATTGTACTCAGCGGCAAATGCTTGGAAATGATTTTCGTACAAACGATTTTTTTATAAATTTACGACTACGACACTAAATCCAGGAAATTGGCAGCATTAACATATCATAATGAAAACGATATATCAAATTAAGTAATGTAGGTACTTGATTATTTAAAGGTGGTACTAGATGGCCTGCCATCGGGGTAGGGCATTGTACTCAGCGGCAAACGCTTGGAAATAATTTTCGTACAAATGATTTTTTTATAAATTTACGACTACGAGACAAAATCCAGGAAATTGACAACATTAACATATGATAATGAAAGCGATATATCAAATGAAGTAATGCAGGTACTTGGTTATTTAAAGGTGGTACTAGATGGCCTGCTATTGGGGTAGGGCATTGTACTCAGCGGCAAATACTCGCAAATGATTTTGCATATGTTCCATGTCGTGTGCTGACTTGGTAAAACATTGTTGCATTTTTATATTGTTCAGGGCAGTTCCACGTTGATGTATATTGGCAGACCTCTAACGTATATTTAAACTATAATTTCTGTTGACCAAAGGGAAATTCATTTTGGTTACGAACATAGTTCTACCTGAAGACAGTTACAAATGTCCAAGGGCGGCATAACCACATAACATCAGGTGTGCCTATTATAAATGTCCGTTCTGATCTTCTTGTATTTCAGTGTTAAAAATAGCACGTATTTCAAAAAGAAAAGGTAATCTGTACCTATTCGTATCAACTATAAGAAGGGAATCAGAATGAATGTGTTATTACATGCGTGCGATAAAATATGCATTTTTAAATTCACTTTCCGCACGCCATGAAACCCTGTTGTAAAAAGTAAGTGTGCTCATAAAAACAAACTCTTATTGTAACATTTTAACTATTAACTCCAGAAAAATTGTAAACTAGATTTTGAAGTACTTGGGACTTGTTTCACTACATTGGGATAGAGAAAATATAAAAATATTTTGATGTTGCATCTTAGTTCACTTTTTAATTGTCAATTTTTCGTGTACTGCACTTATCATTTCTGGTCCATGGAACCTTATCAATTAATCTCGCTGTTATACTAAAACATAATATGTTAAGTCCCATAAAGAAGTGATTCCATTTGAAACTTAGCTATGAATGTAATTAATGCTTAATTACATAGTACTACATGTATAACTGTTATTACTGTATGTATGTATTTATTTTTGAACATACACAGAACAGATATCTAAAGCTTTGTAAATAATATATATCTCACCGAGGATATCGTCTGGTTGTACCTAAAACTGTGTTTGATCGCTTTGCTATGCAGGTTCATTGAAGGATATGGGGGTGAAAAGCTACATATTTGAATTTATAGCAGTATGTCAGTATAAGTCAGTATGTCAGTCCTCATAAGGACAATTTATGTTTTTTTTTTAATTCCAGTAACTTTTTCGTTCTAAAAGATATTTCTACAGACGACAGGCCACGAATGATTCCTTTATCGCTGCCAGGTTTTACTTCGATTGAATTACGGTTAAATTCGCTACAGTTGGCAGTGAAATTTCATAGCGTTATTACGTCAGACACAAATATTTATTTTTTGACCTTTGACAATGATGCTTGTAGCGCTTGAAGCGAACATTTCTGGTACCTTGGATAAGATATTAACTTTTGTCGTTACTAGCGACGACTACGACACATTCTTAAGTAAAGCAGTGTAACCAAGTAATAAAAGTGATTACAGTAAAACAAAACTTGACCACTTTTTATGTCCATTTTCGAAATAAAGGATTCTTTACAATTAGTTCCTGCGTATAGTAAAAAATGCAGTGTTCATTTTCCCTGGGTAACATATGGAAATGAGGAAATAATTCTGTTTGTGGTGTTTCGGTTGAAAATTCGGCTTGCTCACCGAATTTCTCGGAAGTTTTATTTTCGCGTGAACGCAAATTTGATTTAAATGAATGTTATTAAAAATACAATAAAATGCATTGCAATTAAGCGAAACTCGTCAATTTGTTGGTACTTTAATTAAATCTTATTTTTCTTTTGAATTTTGCTTTTTATGGAACAATTGATTTATTTAGTTTTTCTATTAATGATATTGGAATATAGGAAATGTTACCAATATGCAACTCTGCATAAGTTTCCATATTATTTAAATTTTATGTATATTTTGTATGCACTCATATAAAAAGTTGCAGATATAATTTTATTAATATTATTATTTTTCAATGAGAGAATGGCGTCGCGTGTAGATTGTTAGTAAACTATAAAGTAATGCAACGTCGAGAGCGGTCCGAAATTTGATGGGTGACCGCTAGTGTCAAAATTTCATGCGCACTATCATCTTGGCCCCTAACTTATTCCTTCTGCACTGGATCATACATAGCCAGGTTTCAGCATGCTTATTGGAAAAAATAATCATGGGAATAAGGGAAGAAAATTGGCAAAAGGCGTATGAGCGGAGGGAAAGAAAAGGGTTATTACCTTTATTTAATTTCTCATAAAGACTGTACCAATTTACATAATTAACGCTGAGGTAACAAGGTTTACAGTCCCTGGAATCAGGAATATTACCAGAGTGACACATTCATGTTTTAAATCAGTTTAGAAGAGTAATAACTGTAGAGTAACTACATTAGGACCAGTCTTGCTGGAACCATCTATTAAATTACTGCATTGTGTTTCACGACACGTAATATAAGTCATAAAGCGCACAAGATTTCCTGAAAACGTACTCCTAGGTCTGGAATACTGGGATCGGAAACTTTATATCGATCATAGTGAACGACGTTCAAAAGTACGGTACAATTGTGTACAATAACTCAAATGATAGAATAAGTATTGTTAGTTCGCAATAAATACAAGGGTTTTGTGTTATTGTTTATACTTTGTATATACTGTAAACTACTATAGTGTATACTTTAAATCTTCTTTAAATTGCTATATACTAATTATACTTTTAATATCGACAAAGTAATTATTATTCTATGAAATGCAAAGTTCAGAAGAGAGACAAATATATTTTTGTAGTACCGGCTGCAATATTAAATAATAAAAAGTTCACATTCATATGAGGTGACCATCTTAGTCCTCGGGAGCAGCAACGAATCTTTGATTGACTTCAGATGGACCCTTTGTTCTGTACGAAGATGCTTACAGATGTCCATGGGCGGCAAAGACCACTTTCGATTTGACCACCATCAGGTGAACAATATTCCAAATATTAAAATAAAAACTCGACTGCTTAAAACGATTTTATTGTTTATAATGTTAATGATAATATACATATTTTTAGAATGGCTTATTCACCAGCTTTCATTTGATACTTATATTGTCACCATAATACAAAAGTCGTCCCTCTCCCCCTTTTTTCATATTTGTAGGCGCCATTTTTTTTAAATTATATAGCCCATGTCATTGTCCAAATTAAGATGATTCGAATGTCATACGTCACAATCCATCAAGCCGTAGCGCGTGCCAAAGAAATGGATATACATACCAACACAAACATACATACATATACACTCGAAAAATATTACCCCCTTCTGACGCAGTCAGGTAAAAAAATCGAATAGTATATATAATATATAAAACTCATGTCACAGTGAACACGATGTAACGACAGACTTTAATGCAAAATTGCCCCAAAACTTACTCAGTCACGTCTCAAGCTCCAACTAAGAGCAGCTCCAACTTCTTGCAAAATGCGCTATCTTCAGCAATGAAAAACTTTTTACTAGTAGCGTAATTGACGGTCTTACGGTTTTGGCCGTTAATTGTGTTATTTTTTAACTAATGCAGTAACATGAGCATGCAGTCTACCTGATGATTTGCGGTTACTGCCGCTTCTGATCATCTCCCATTCAAAAGAAGGTTTAAGGACTAGGTACTCGACTTTTAGTCACCTCGATAGCCTTGCCTGCTAGTCTACAGACACTATTATTGTCTACTATGGAACAGGTCATACTAGACAATTCAAAACCGAACGTGATATTTCTTAATAATACTATTTGACGGCATAAATGATTGTGATGTTGAAACTATCGTAGACAATTCATTAAGGATTTCTAGGATCTTTTTTATTCTGTTGTAAAATATTATGTGCCAACATATTATTCATAGTAACTGAAGGTGTTAAAACAACTTTGTTGTGGAATTGCCCCAACTCTTGCACAGTCACGTCTCGAGCTTCAATTACGAGACAATCTTTCTTAAAAACTGCGATTTCTTCAGAAACGAGACACGTACGTAGTTTAATTGATTTCTTTTTTGATTTGCCAATCAGGTATGTTAAAGAAATTTTGGTTTTATTAACTGACTTAAATGTCGTTATGTTATAACGACTAATGCAAAATTGCCCTAAACTTGCATAGTCAAATCTGGCGCGACATGAATGAACAGCTTTCTTACAAATTACAATATATATTCCACAATACGAAACATTAAGTAAGTTTAGTAAGTAAGGTAATTGAGTCTTAGCATATTGTTTTTTTAATAGTGTACAGTCAATTAACACTATATTCTGGGCATGGATAATATTTAAATCATGAATCTAGTACAAAAGTTGTAGTGTCATAATGACTTTAATGCAAAATTGCCCCAAAACTTGCACAGTCACGTCTCCCGCTTCAACTGCGAGCTCTAACTTTCTTACAAATTGCGCTATCTTCAGCAATAAAGAACTTTTTGTAAGTAGCGTAATTGACGTTCTTATAGTTTTGCCATGTCAATTATATTGAAATTAATATTATTTTTCCTTGCGTACATTTTTGTATATCTTCCTTTTTTCTATATATTTACTTTCTTTTTTTCTTGAAGGATAATATGACATCCTTCAATCGATTGATTGCAATGCAAGATTGGCCTAAAGTTACATAACAATTTATTAAAAAGTTATTTCAAATATTGTACAAAAATGCGCAACAGAACATTTATTGTACCATATATATGAATATGAACACGTACTTCAACTCTTGACACGAAAATTTCTTCTTACAAAATATTCAACATTTACAAAGCAACATTACCAAGGGTAAAATATTTTATATAAAGAAATAATTTGATAACACGTCTACTTTTAAGTATCATAATGTAAAACGCTTCAAAGTGAACTTATCCCGCAATACTTATGAATACGTTTTTATTTTCGATTCAATCAAAATACATTCACTACAAATACTTACTTACAAAAGGATTATACACGTTACGAACTAAGTGTTGTATCGAGTAGCGCTTAGTTACAAAGTAGACCAATTTTCCAGTAGGATAGGGTTGCGCCATAATTAACAAAGGCGGTCCCAGTCTATGCATAACTAAAGCGCCGGCTACCCTGTAAACTGTTGACTTTCTCGTACCGTCAAGCGAGTGGATACGAATATATTCACATTTGTTTACCTGGACCCAACTCTATGTTTGTTCTACCTTCGACGTTATAAATACAACTATTTGTACACTTTATTTCTGTGGAATGCATGGCTGGACTGCCACATATTTCTAACTCAAGACTCAGGAGGTTTGTTTTATGTATCTGTAAATTAAATTTTGCATATTTTATCTTAAATACAGTCAAATTCGTTTATCGTACTTAGCAGAAATACGGTGGAATATAAGCTATTTTTCGCAGAATTTAGCAGGACCTACGGAAATGGTTTAGCTTTTAAATAACCAACATGGTGAATTCTTGATCAAATTTGAAACGGATTGAAAATTCCTCAAACTACGAAAGGAACACAAATAGGCAAATTACATGTGTGTAAGGGAAGTAAGTAAAGTTACTACTCGTATTTTACCACGACTGCTTACTTAGTACATACTGGTAGTATTCCTTCTGTAATAACAACAACAACGCTTTCTACACTCATAGCCCCACACTACGATTTTCTCCAGTACCGTGGGTGCCGTGGACACACAAAGACAAATACATAAACACCCAGGCCCACAACAGAAATCTATATTCGTCATTCAAATGTCTGTCTGGCTGGGGATGGAACTCGGAACTCACTGCGTGTCAGACCGGCATGGTGACCCCTCCGCCACGTGGGTCTACAAATCCTATTCCTCCTATAAGTCAGCAGAAAGCTAAACGGATATTATAGTATCGTGTCTATGTATGGATATATCCAATTAGCTTGGGCACTATCATGATCTTTTTACGACGTTTGTATAATGATATGCATAGACCCGAATACTACCTGTTGCCCGTTACTAGGTAGTAGGCGCAGTACCAAATTATACAAATATTCAATTCGAACCCGTAACGCGTGAATATCAAAAAACCTTTTATAGCGAATATTCATCATAAAATGAACCTATTGTCAATATTTCATATGTCTTTAGTAATTTGGTGTGTTATTTTTTTTTAAGGTGGTATAGAACTCTTTGTGGTTCGACTCCGGAAGCACCACCACCACACCTATTTCTGCCTAATAACAGCAGTGTAATGCACAGTTGTATTCTGGTCTGAAGGGTGTGGTAAGGGAGACATACTTTTCCGAGGCATCCTATCTTAGTCCTCAGGGGTAGCAACGCTTCTGTGGCTAACCTTAGGTGCGACTTTAATCTTACTTAGGGTTGATTACAGATGTCCATGGGCGGCAGTAGCCACTTACCATCAGGTGGGCTGCATGTTCGTTTGCTACTTCAATACTATAATTCGATATAATTCGATAAGGCAAATGTGAGTAGGTATCCTTTCGTTTTTTATAAATATAGAAGATATGCCTTATTGGAGCTATAATTGCAAGTGTTTACTGGACTTGACTGCATATACTCCTTATTATATATTTGAAGTTTTTCTTGCGGTAGGTAAAAATAATACATTGTACAAATCTCGCAAATATCCAAAAAAACGCACTTAACTTCAAATGCGTACCATAAATTTGTTTAAAAGTCCCTTCGTAATACACGACCTGAGATTAAATTGTTTAGATTTTACGCATGTTTTAACACCAATCAAATAACATTTGGTCCTTTCAGCATACCTGAATCCCCAATCACGATAAAGTTATCACTTTACACACTCGGCTTAAGCGTAGAAAATCACGAAATTTAACAAATTAGCCTATATCCCAATAGGCAAAATTAACAAAGTAGCCTATTACCCAATAGGCTAGAGTATCATTAACAAAGGCAGTCTGGGTCCATATAACTGAAATGGTCCAACAATCCTGCGTATAATGTCGACTTTGTTGAGTGGATTCCCGTAAAGTTAACTGTGTGGAAACGTATATTCTATTGCTCGGAACTGATGTTTGCGTGGAATGAACTATGAATAGCTCAACATGAATGTTGAGCTTACTAATTTCTGACTATTTCTGATCTTGAAATAGTATTTAATGACTGTAATGCCTTTGCGATGTAAGTTATATGTTTTGACGTTTACACTCCTTGTAATACAAACAAATAGGTACATGAGTATTATATATACCTACGTAAGTATATACCTACGTAAGCAATGTTTAATACTTTTGGTACCCACACTACATGTAACATAAAGTAAGTTAGTACTTAAATTGTGTGTGATATATTTTCTTATTACACTTTCAGTAATATATATGAAAATTATACTAAAACTTCATAATATATTACTCAAAGTAAGGGGACATCCATAAATTACGTCACCGGAATTCCGTAATTACGTCTGAACGAACTTTGCTTCGCGCTGACATATGTCGACCTGCCTTGTTTTGTTCACTCGACCAATAAT